>NNCF01128073.1:606497-660983 GCA_002313205.1 Laupala kohalensis | reverse complement strand
TTTTTTTAACGGTACTCCCACGCTTTAAACTTCCCTCCAGGGTGACAACCAAATTGGTCGAGCAGCGTTACTTCACAACAAAAGCAATTGTGAAAAACATATTGTCAAATGCCGAACACGTATCAATGACGAGTGATATCCTAACACTCACTAATTCTACGAGGAGCTTCCTCGTCATGACCGTCCATCTTCTCAATAAATCAGATGGGATGTTGGAAAGCATTTCTTTGTCCGCGCAACGTTTGGAAGTGTCTCAAACAGCTGATAGTATTAAAGAAAAATTCGTCAAAATTACAGAGGACTTTGGAATTAAAAAAGAAAAGATCCTAACCATGACGACTGACAGTGGAGCTAATATCAAACTGCAGTCAACAGTTTTTTGGGTGAAGGGAAAAGAATCATCTGCATGGCTTATATTATCAATATGATCGTGAATGGAGCAGTCAAAGACGTCAAGGAGTTCAGCAAACTTGCAGACCACACCAAAGTTATGGTGATATTTCTTCAAACACTCTGATAACGCCATGGATGCGCTCAGAGCTGAGCAGATAGCATCAGGTAAGAAAGAGGATGAGGTACTGATTTTAATCCAGGTTATAAGTACTAGATGGAACTCCAACCTGGATATGATGGAACGTTTTGTTACCCTTTCAGGCCCAGTGGCAAAAATCCTCTCCTCCATGAGTGGTTGCGGCTCGAGCCGGAATGTTCCCGATATGATCCCAACATCTCAACTAAAAGTAATGCGAGAGTTAATATCACTACTCAAGCCTTTCAAACAGGCAACTGAAGATGTTAGTGACGATAATTATGTTACAGCAAGCCTGGTTATTCCTCTTGCCAGCCTACTGAAACAGGAAATGGAGAACCCATCAAAGCCAAAGGTTATATCAGCAAACCAGCAAACTGAAAAAGAAGTTGGCCGGTCAGAGGCAAACATTCCTTCTAGATAGTTGAAGAAGTATACCCCGAAACACAAGTTGGCCAATCTGTGGCGAAAAGTATTCTGAAAGGGGTAAAAGAAAGATTAGATCCGTTGCAAAAACAAATGTTTCTGGAAAAAGCCACAATCCTCGATCCTCGATTTAAAAAACTTCATTTCTCAGATGGTTTGGCGGTTGGTAAAGCAGTGACGGCCCATTCTGCGGAAATTCGGGCGGAACATAAATGGAGGGGACAGCTATCGCCAGAACTTAAACAACCCTCGTCAACACAATTCAATAAAGGTATGCCTTCCATTTGGAACAGGAACGAAGAAATTGTCAAAACTGCATCAACGAGCCAGCAAGAAACAGAGTGGCGTCCTCCCGAGTGACTTCAAACAATATTTGGACCAACCCATCCTGCCAAAAGACTCAAACCCTATACAATTTTCGATTGACAGTCGCCACTTTACCCCTGTGCTCTCAGAAATCGCCCTGAAGTACTTGATTCCTTGTGCCTCGTCGGTATCATCTGAGAGGGTTGCTTCAGCAGTGAACCTGTGTGTACCAAATCTGAGAAGTCGGCTTAGTTGGGAACACTTAAAGCAACGAGTCTTCTTGACTTCAATCCCAAAGAAGTATTGGTTTGACTGACCCAGCATGATGATTCACTTCTTTCATTATATTCATGTCTTTCATTATACGATCCTATTCAATCATTATAGTTTTGGGTAAATATATGTACATTTTTTTATGGGTGAATTTTTTATGTACCTATACCCACCTAAAAACATTAAGGTTTTATAAATTGAATTCGTAATTTGGAATTTTGAAATTTAGATTAGTTCTATTGGAAAAAAATTAGACAAACAAATATCAAAGACCGATATATCGAAATATCGATATATTTTCACCGATATATCGAATTACTATTTCGATATTTTCTTTAAAATATCGATAGTCGATATATCGATATTGTTCTCCGATAGTTGCATCCCTAATCGTAACCTTCTCAATAATGCCTCTGCGTGACATACCTAAGTAGTAGTGTACCCCAACAATGTTTTAATTGTTTGAGTATCATTTCCGGGGAAATATTTGAAGTACCACGGTGCGAATAATCAAACAGCTATACGACCTCTCTACTGTCTGTCATCTACTGCCTCTATGAGAAGAGAAAAGCGCATCGAACTAAACTATGAGGTAAACTTGCACGCTTCATACGATTGATTTCAATGTGCCCTCCAGTAACTACGAAGAGAGTGTGCTTGGAATTATAACCTGAGTCAGAAACCCGTTCTATTATCTTTGAGCTCTGAAATGGAAAACCGGTATGCATGGTACAGACAATGCAAAATAATCTGATTGCTCGAGGAATAAACACGTAAATTTAAAAAAAACAAAGCGCTACCTTCCCGATTTTCAGGTCGAAATCCGTTGAATACATTTCAGTCACCCGCGCTACCAATTCTTTACAGCCACTGAAGATGTACACCTTAGATGCAAACGAAACACATGAAACATAGGTATCAAATGGACCACAATTGGAAAGAGAAAACGTTTATCAACATTTTATCTAACTACAAAAAAAAAATTAAATTCCAAGAGCTCATTAGAACACTTCAAATACGATAACTTATGTGGCGAATAAGTCCAGAGAAACGATGTTAACAATTATGTAATACAGTCTCATATTCAGAACACACAACCTTTGTAAGATCTAAAAATTATATGAAAAGAAAATAACAGTATTTTATGAAATATTGTTTCCTAACGTGATATTGATAAAAATCGATTTGTAAGTGCACCATACGCTGCAGTTCGTAGACCGCGGGTGCTAGTAGTTCCTAGATAACCCGCAGTCAGCGCGAACTGCAGCTTGGGCGCGGCAAGTATTGTCGGCACCGTGCTACGTCAGCGAGCACCAATAGGCGGCGGGCGGTGGTTATGAGCGGCGGGAAAGCGGCCGCTTGTAAGCTGCGCCGCGTGCAGCGGCAGACACACCACAACCGAGGTGCTTCAGTACCGGACCATCGGACTTACGTCACAACGGTACTACGACTCAGTGCTACTACAGCAACTGTGTACTGGATTTATGGAACTGCAACCATCGGTTATTATATTTGGAATTTGTATGTGTACAGCTACTGGAAAATAAAAGTTGTTTTGTTACTTCTATGTACGTATGAGTATGGACAAAATATTCATGATGTTGCTTTTCACAGATTCCATGACCATTTTGTGTCGAAAGCCCTATTCACGTCCTTCCTCACTCCAACACATTTACTCCCAATCTATCCACCCCCACCGCGCCTCACAGGTCCCGTCGTCCCGTCAACCGCTGAAACCTCCACCTGGGCCATAATTAGCGCCAGTCCCCGGGTCGCCTGATTGGCGAGCAGCCCATCTCGCGAGACGGCAAGGGGTGAAGTGGGAAAGCGAAGAGAGAGTTGAGGGTGGCGGGCGGCAAGCGGTAGGTAACGACAAGGGCGCGGCACGGCCGCTCGTTAGAGGCCATCGGCTGAGACGGCCGTGACGCATCCACGCTCCGACACGCCAATTGTCACATCTGCGATGATTTCAGTGGCTTCGGTCTCTGCTCCAACGACCAACTTGATTAAGGAATCTGTTAATTCTTTACCAATGACTCTCATAATGATAAAAATTTCAAATATTGTTCAGAAAACTTACAATTTATATCCCTTTTTCTGCTTCCGCCATTCTTCTCTTTGAATATACGAGTATACCAAAACACAGAAAACATTATTTTGTGATTTAATTCTGACAATGAAATCAAAATAACTAATTAATAATTCTAAATGTTTTTCAAAAATGTTGTTTTTTAAATTTCAAGAAAACTCAACATATCTCCTTCCCAATTTCATCCAAAGCATGGTTAGGTGGGAAAACGGACCTCACCGTAAGACTGAAATAAATAAACGTGAACTATTCCGCTACCATTGCAAACTAGAATAACAACAGCAGCAACACTTCCAAACTTACGAAAAAGAGAAAAATGTTCTGCAACCGACTTCTTGATTCTTCGAAATACGAGCATATGTGAAGTGCAGTGAAGTGTAGTGAGGTAATTGGAGACTAAGGGTATGGAAAGTGCTCAGAGTGAATAGTAGCAGTGAAGTGTAGTGATGTGTAGTGAAGTATGCATGGCTGTTCACAGCAACCCTGATTTGGTTTTATTTTTTGTAGTTATTATTTTCGTTTAATTATGTTATAGCAACTACTTTTACGTTAAGGGTACAGGAGGAGTAATGGCATATGTGTGTATATTGAGCATGTTTGTACGTATGAGTGTGTTTCTGTATCTGTTTGTAAGTTTGTACGCGAAAATGTGTACGTGCATGTACTTATGTGAATATACACACATATGAGCCCATATAGATAATTAATTTCTTAAAGTTGTGTAGTAATTTTCTTACAATTTTATACCGTGTGAGTATTTTATAGTTATCTGGGCGATGATTCGTTTTTTAACCTCGTATTTTTGTATTATGTATGCCTTCTTTTCTGTCTGCCACTCCGAATTGCTCATTAGCAGATTAATACATTATATTATTATTATTATATAGTTTTTACGCGGAAACTTCGACATTTGCGTCACCGTGCTTTCCTTCATATTTCCGAGAAAATCTGTCTATCCCGCATGATTTCCAGCTTGATATTCTTGCTCAAAAATTTAACTGAAGATGTCACAGTCGCTGGTGTGTCAGAAACTGTGACCAACGAATGATGCGTCACAGTTTGCGATTTCCAGCCGCAATATTAATGAACTACTCGTATATGAATACAAAATTAGGTAAGAATGGTTAAAAAGTTTTCTACGTCTCCTAGAATAGATATTTGGATCTTAATTAAGGCATAAAACTGACTTTGGTTGTTTTACGAGAGGTCATTTTATCGTTTTGCAATAAAACGCACTGTAAGTAGAATTTTGTAAAATAAGAGGTTACAAAACTCTTAAACATATTGCTACACTTTCTATATTCTTTATCATTCTGTTCAATTTTATATCTTCGAATAATCAGAAAAAAATCTCCATCCATTTAATAATTACGAGTACAATCAAAAAACAATGTATCCACTTTGTTGCTCTCTTTCGGAGTAAAATAACAAATCTCGTCCTCTTTGCTGATGACTATCATATTATTTGTTGGAATAATTAATACTAGGGAATTTGAACCACGCCGAGGAAGTTTTTATGTATCATCACACCACCCATATTCCCCAACGTGAGATGATATAATCAAAATAAATACTTCCAAATAGCCTGGAAGGACCGGAAAATCCTACCGTAATTAGTTTAACATATTTATTATTCTACATTTTCGTGGTTCTCTTGCGAGCTCCAGATCATCGGTATGATCCTACGCTTCCCCCTGAAATCGTAAGCGCGATAGCCAGCTTCGCTTGGGTTCCGCGCTTGCTGCGGTAGCTGCTGCATTATGTACCAGCCTACTTCCATCATGAGCGTCACTGCTGAGACCTCTGGCGCCAGCGCTCACTGCGTTGGAAGCAGAGGTTGTGGTGGTCAGAGGGACGTTGCTAGAGAGAGACAGAGAGGTAGACACTGAGACACGTAGGTGGTCAGACGCTGACGGAACCAGTAGGTGATGCGAAGTAACAGCGAGTGCAGAATACATTTTCTCAACGGTGACGCACTCATGCAATATTTCGCAGGGCACTGTGCGACTTCAGTCGTTCTAATATTCAATGAAGCGTTTTCTTTATTAATTCTCGATAGATGCATGAATGAAACACTAGATAGAGTGAGACATGAGACGAGATGTATTCGAACCGACCTTATCCCATATTCTATTCATTATAAATTATTGTAGTGAGATGAAAACCGACTAATGTAAACCAAATGTAAGAATGCATATATTTCTCCCGTGTATCCTCACGTTAAGAAGATATGTGACAACTTTCGATCAGGTGAAAATGGTGACGATCCGGGAATCGAACCAGGGATTCCTGCTTTCATACCAGGGGTGTTAACGACTACATCACCCATTCGCCTTCCACAGCTGAACACCATTTCCACCCAGACCAGAGCAGCGACTTCGATTCCCTGCTCGTCGCCATTTTCACCTGACTAAAAGTTGTCACAAATGTAAGAAGTTTATTATAATATATACCACAAAAAGTGAAAAATAGAAACGAAATATTTGCCAACGGATATACCAAAATGCGTCTAAAATACTTGATCAGACCCACCACGCACCGGCTAGTTTGAACCCCAGGATAGAATGCATATTGATTCATAAGAATCTCCTCCTTCCTTACAGATGTAAGTTAAAGACCAATATTTCTGTTTCTTTTCACAAGATTAATCAACGTAGTTGGGAACGAAAAATATATAATTAATCGAATACAGTTTAATACATTTTTACGATCTTTTCCACGACGATCTAGTATTAAATTAAATGCACCGTTGTATTATAAAAAGGAAAGATATTATATGACATGTTTTAATACATATTATTTTTTCAAACCATCTTAAATTTTCACACTCCAAGATGTAATTTGTATTGTTAAGAACTATTCTCGAGAGCGTTGAGTACAGCGTCAACTCAACTCCCACGAAAAAGCTTGGATAGATCTTTGACCTAAGTGAAGTGTTATTTAACTCATAGAGTACTACAACGCATTTTTATGAACACACAAGCCAACATTTGGTAGTCTCATTAATTTCAGGAGAACAAAGTGCATAAATACGAATTAACAAATGAAATCACTATTAAATAGCACAGCAAAGCGAGAATGAAAAGACACAACTATCACTATTACAATACTTCCCAACCTACTAATTATGTTTAAAGCAATTATGTTTATTTTGATATACTATAAGACGTTATTATGTTCTTCATGGTTTGATTTCGCTAAAAAAGCTTTTTCGGCTGAGTATGGAGTACATTTTTGCAAGTATGTTTATTATGTTTTGGAAGATTTCATTGGAGTCATTCCATTACAGTATGTTTGTGATGCACGAGCGTATATGGACCATCAAAATGCGCCTTTTACTAGAACCGTACGCAATGAACATTTTTACGAAACGAAATTACATCAAAGAAAACTATTCACGATTCTTTGTAATATAATAAAAGACAGTTAGAAAATCACAATCCCTTTACTGTAATAGTAGTACATGTTCCAGAAAATTCACACTGGGTACACAGAGGATGATTAATAGATCCGACATTTGATATTTTATCAAAGATGTCCCCAAAACTGTCCCTCAGTAGGTCTCGAGATTTGCTCATAAGGGCAGCGCTCCGCAATTTCTTGGCGTCGGCACAACAGGGAGGAGATGTGAATTTGCCATTTAATAATTTACAAAATTCAATGCTTTACATAATTTAAAAACATATTCAGTTTTATGTTTTTCATTGAGCTTTCTCTTCACATTTGCCTCGTGCAGTTTCATTCGGAATTGTTTTTCGTGTGGTTTTACCTCTAGCAATAATTCTCCGTTACGTGCGCTTTTTATCTTCCTTTTCCCCAGAGGTTATCAATTTCTATTTTCTAGCAATTACATAATAATCCGAGCAAATCAATTACACATCCTCAGCGTAATTTAAAGGTAATTAATAATTTTATTTTGCACGTGCTACCTCCATTTGTTTTCCATACTTTGCCGCAACCCGCTTCTCTCTCCATCCCAGCGTCCTTGGCCCGCAACATACTCCCCCTCCTCCAAGGTCGTTGCGGCGGAGGGCCTAAGGGCTCGTGACAGCACGCGTGCTAATCAATCCCTCCCACCCCCGTCCTTGCCACCTCTAGAGAGTCCGCTGGCGTGCCACCTCGTTAAAACCTCGTTACGCTGTGCCGGCCGCTGTTAATTAATGGTCGACGGCGAACAGCGGTCCCGCGCCGACCATTCCCCAAGATCCCAAAACTCGTGCCCAAACGCTCTAGCAACACGCGCCCCGTATCCTCCCTCGCAACATCCTCGCGAAGAGATCGTGGCAACGCCTAAGTGAGGAGACTTTGGGGATTAAATTGTTTGCTAAATCTCTTGGTGTTTTAGAGGAGTACGAGTATCCTTGAGGTGAACCTCATAAATTTTCGTTATACATGCTAATACGAATATCGTCACTGTCCTAAGACCATGATCTACATTTATGTTACTTTCAAAATAATAATAGCTCACACTCATAAGGTTTTTAAATATATACCCTTTCCTAACGCGAATATCCTTTCCTTTCAGGTGCTTCTAGAAGTGAGTGTTTGTTGAGTCGTTAAAAAAAGATACTTTTAAACTGTTTTTTCAATTGTAAAGGTATTATTAACCGTTTATTCAATTTTCAATACTAGTGTAATTGTATGATAAACATGATTTTTTTCACTATTTTCTTTTCACCGAAATTCTCATCTGATAAAAAGTAAAAGTGATTCATGCCACAGAGTAAAATTCACATTATGTAAAATAATACCGTGGTAATCTGACAAATTCCTCTAGTATAGGATACCTAATTCAGAAGTCATTATTACAAAGGTTTTCTAGTGGTAATATCTTATTAAACAATGTCTTTTAGGTGAACTAAATATATTTCAATAATAATAATGAATGTCTTCACATTTTTTCATGCGATTAATTTCTTCTTTCACTGTTATTTTGTAGAATTAAATTACGTACAATATTGACAGACAATATATAAGGTAAGGAAATCTAATATGATAGGTTAGCTTTCAAAACATCCATCTTAATGCGTAGATTTCAAAAAACCTTTTCATAAATAATTTAACTTTTCCATCACTTACCACTTAAGGTAGTATCACTTCATATGATTTAAATTGTTGCAGTGAGAATTAACCACAAGAACAAGAAATATACAGATAACAAATGACAAAAAGCTTCTCGATTTATAATTTTTGCAATACTTCTATACAGCGGCGAGATACATATTTCCATTTCATTACAGTCTCTCGAACCATTTTGTAATTCGAATGTGCGTCCACCATCATAAAACATTCCCTTGGGAATATATCTTCGTTCGTCACAGCCCCGTGTAATCACAGGTATCTCGCACATCTAATTGAGGTCGCATGTATTAGGCAAACACCGGACACCGATGCAAATGCGAGTATTCACGTTTAGAATATTCAGAATAATTAAGCGTGTAAGCACCAAGGTGGCTTATTGCTATTCATCCACACACACTAATGGCAACGCGTCAGGTGAACGTTGATTGCACCGTTAAGAATCGGTGGAAACACTCGAAGAATCACACGAGGGTTTGCATTTAGAATTCTTATTAACATATGCAAACATGCAATAGAGATTACTTGATAGAAACAATTTCTTAAAATTGATATAAATAAACATTCAAACTGATTTTATAATAAAATAATCTCAAAACCGAAATGATCCCCCAGAAATAATAATAGTGTGATTAATGATCAGAAAATAGTCCATGGCGAACCGTTCTTATAATATTCAAAATATTTAAGGATATCTGAGGAAAGGAGTTCAGAACACATTGAATAGAACTTACCACACTAATTGTTTTAGACCCAATAAATTAAGTACCATGGCTTTGATTGTGAGAATGTTGTTTTATGAACAAGTATCTTTTCTTAAATACCCACTAATATCAAGTGAAAATCATATTATATATTTCCGGATATATATCAAGTGAAAATCATATTATACGTGTTTCGAAAAACCCAAAATAAACACTTGAAACGATCGTGCAGGTATCGATTGATAAACACCTGGTATGAGCAGTCATCTCCTGCTTTCAGAGGCACTTAGCGCCTGCGCAGTTCTGCTAAATTGAGATTGCCGCTAAAAAGGTATATGCGATGGAAAATCGAAAGGCGATGACGCGTCTCGTTGTCCGTCGCAATGAGATAGTTCCAAATTATACCGTCAGGGTGTGCCAATGAGCGGACTAATTCGAACCTAAGAATTGCCGTCCCGCGCAAACAGCTGAAGGAGATAGTTCAGAATTCACCGGGCTATCTCGACGTAAGGACGAACCTTGGCAAATGACGATCATCGTCAATCTCTGCTGTCCTTCACGAGATCCAGGAAATACGTATTGTATCTTATTAAATTCGTTTTTTGGTAATTTTTCCTTATTGAAACAACTTATAACAATTCGCATTATTGTATGGTGTGAATTTACTTATTAAATTCAATTCATTATTGAAGATACCGCTAAAACGTTTCTTGACAATGAAACTGTATTTTTTAGAGTACCAATCAGATTAATTCTTCTTCAATAAGCTGTGTGTGTTTTTTTATTGATTCTTCTTCTTACTCTTGTTGTGAATTGTTAGCAGATTCTTGCTGGGTGCTGGAGATCGTGTTTGCAGTTTTATGTTAACATACGTGTCCTAATTCATAAATTCCAGGTAGCACTGAAGTCCATTACGCGATCCATTTGTTCAAGTGCCCCTGTGTAAATATGATTTGAATTAATTTTTGGTGACATAATGATATTTGTGGTAATAGATTTGCTCTATTTTTATACGTGATATTTCTTTACCACGGATGATATATGACAAATGTAGGGTTCTTTTTTACTCATGTCTCATTTATAAAATTCAAGTGTATTGGCATTTATTTATCTAAAGACAAGTTCCTCATTATTTCTTTAAGTTGTGTGTTTTAATAATTCGCACAAGTATAGTTAGTTATAAGTTAAGAATGGTGGTTTGGAAGTGGAGTTTATGAATTTGTATCCTTAAACCCTTCTTTTCACCGATTAACTGGTGTTGCTGATAATATTTTCATCTTGTTCACATTGTGAGATTCATGTCCGTATTTCAATACTCTCGGTGTAGCTCGCTCAGTACTAGAGACAACACGTTATCACACAACATACCCCGTATTAATTTTTAGACTCCAAAAAAATAAGGCTATGGTCTCTAGCGTATTATGCATCCTTATCTATGGTTAAATGTGTATCAACGTTTATAAAATATTCGTAGTAATATTACTATTAAATTTTCCTCGTTATTACTGGTAGTCTTGACAGTTGATAAGTTATTAAACATCATTTACGAAATTTTCCCAGGTTACGGAATAATTTTTTTCAGAGCAACCATTCCAAAATTATGATTTTTACATAACATTTTCACATAAGACTAGAGTACGAATATTCATAAAACATATATCTTATCAAGTTCTCTACAGACTATTTTGGAGATAAAACAATTCGAAACATCACTTCATTCAACAAAGAAAAGTTTTATTGGTCTAACCTGGGTCTAACTCACAAAACGTCCAGGGAAACTTTATAAATTGTTCGCTACGTCTCTTTGTTTCGCGACGAATTCCACAGTACGTTGGCCAACGCGACGGCAGTCGATGGAAAGACACGTGTCCGATATCCCAGAAAACGAAGGGAATGTCAAAGAGCGCGTGTACGCATCCTCGCGTGCCATTGCGTCCGCGGCAACTTCGTCGACGACAACATCTCTTTTTCCTGTTTGTCTTACACATTATGTAGTGTTTACTCGAATTAAAAATCTATGTAATAAGATTTTACTAATTGGTTTTGAAAAACATATGTACAATATCCTAATTTTACAATTTCTTAATACAAATTTAGTTCAAAATATTATTGTATACACCATTCGGTCGAATTTTCACTTCCGAGACATGATCTGGGTGCACCATTTCATTACAATTCTTGTAAAATCTAACCTATTGGACGAAATTTACGATTCAAAGACGTTTCTTATCTTTGTTAAATGTACAAAACAAATAATCCATTAAATTTGATGATTGATTTCTTCCTTCTTAAATTACTCTTTTCAGTTGAAGTATTTTAACACTTCTATTTTTAATAACATTCTATTGATAATTTAGATTAATTCTTGTAGATACACGTATACTGTCGTGGACTTATTTGTTTACTTTTTGGGGCAAACAACATTGCCATTCATATTCGTCACTTACCTCTAACCGCCGTTTAGGCAGCGTAAGTAAATATAACACTTTTCCCCCTATTTTATCAATATTTATTGTCAAAAACTATTTCTACTATTCTTATCACGCATTATAAAAATACATGTTNTATATAATACAATCATCCTTATCTCTTTCCATATTCATATACACACTTGCCCTTTAACCAATTTTTAAATTGACGCAGTATTTCTTTATCCATTATTGTATTGAATGAGATTTATAAGTAGTTAATCCATGTTGGCATAATAATTATGCGAAGTATTATCATTCATTTCACAAACGTTCATTAATTGAATTTATTAACACAAATTACAAATCCAGAATTTCAGTTAAAATTAATACATGATAATAAAGTTAAATGTTTTGCGGTCGAAAATTGATGTATCAATAAATGTGAAAATGACGAGACAATTGATTTTAGTTTTACAATTGTACTATGAATTGTAGTGTACGTATCGGTAATTTTGTTTTATTGGTCATGGCTCCGCGTTTACAAATTTTGTAACGAACATGTATATTATGCATTTCACACTCGTAATATTATAATACACAGAGAAATACCCACATATTATAATGTAGTTTACGCAGTGTAAACAAAATACTTTATGAAAAATGACCAATTATCTTTTGTTTAAACAATTATCTTTTGTATTAAACGGTAAAAAAAATTGATACCAAATCTATTACTGTCCATAGGCTTCTTTACTACATAACGGTACATTTTATTTTCCTGCTTTTTCTTCCTCCTTTTATGTTTATTANTTATTGGGGCTTTAGGGCTCGCCAACAACGAGGTTATTAGAGCAATGGGGAACGTTTTAAATGCGGACTGAACTGAATGAACATATTGCGCATAACAAGTTGAAAACAGGGACGGAGCTTGGGACTTTACAACCTGAGAAATATTTACTGAGTGCGATTTAAAAAAAATCACTTCAACGCTTTCAAACACAATGCTTTGTTTGAAAATCTTCCTACAAATATTAATGCAACTACGAAGATATTGCAACATTCGTAAAAATGAGAGTTTCTGTGTGTACTTTATATTTTCATTTGTGGGAAGCCAAAAAGACATTGAAACAAAATCATCCTTACTCATAATAAAAAACAGTCACAATCGAAATGAAAAGCAAAAAGCACAGAGAACAGAGAATTATACCGAGGGAAAATAGGTGTATTTACGAAACCCAACTGTTTGAAATACAAATGTTTCGAAAATGATCTTGCAGGTAACTGATGAAAGTACACCTGGACTGAACGGACACCTTTTGCGTACAGGTGCAACACGCGCGTGCGCAGTTCGTCAAAAATGAAGCTCCCGCCTTGAAGATATATTAATATTCATCAGTAGCCTCACGTCTCTGGACGGATGAGGTGATATGAAGAAGGGCCTACGCGTGTAATTAGCTCACATAGTTCAAACGTACGCGGCCAGGGCGCTCCAGTGACCGGAGGCGACAATTACAGTTTCAACGCTAGTTCTGAATTACGGCGTAGCAGCGCGGCTGCCGGTGTACTGTCAATTACGATCTTCAAATGTTTTTTATTATGGCTGCTTTTCTAGGTTCTTAAAAGCCCAGGAGAAAGGATTCGTATTGTATCGTATATCATTGTTTTATGCTTATAATTTCATATTGAACCATTTATTTTCATTCGCATTCTTTATACTGTGAAGTATTTCTTACTTCAATGTATTATTGGCTAGGCGATTTAATTCTTCACGACAATGAAATCTTGTTTGTTATAAGCACCAATCAAATTAATTCTACTTCAACAATAGGTGTATATCTTATTGGAGTGATCATATTGCATTCGTTGATTCTTGTGAAACATTTGCTTCAGATAACCAGAAGCGGCAGTTGTGAGGAGAATCGGAGTCTTGAAGTTAATTTTCTGTGTGTATTTGTCTACAAGGCGGACGCTGCTTGCTTCTAGCTGAGTCTTGAAGCTACTATTCTGTGTTTGTGTTTGTACACAAAAAAGTGTATTATACATATTGAAGGAGAAATAGAAGAGTATAAGAGAAAGACGAAAATAATCCTTAATAACTATTGCACGGAATAAACCATCAACATTAACAGAAGTAGACACATTTGGTAGCAGTTTGATGTTAAAGCACGATTTAGCAATGAATTGGAGAAAAGTATTCTTCTTTCCTCCACATTCAAAGTTTGGCATGACAAATCCTACAAAAATTAATTCCATCAATATAACGGACATTAAGACTCGCAATAATCCAATGAAAGGCAAAAAAAATCGACACTGACCGAATTGCATCTTGTTAGATATATCGCAACCACTATCATATAAGCCATATGAGTTCTTTGCTCTACTCGATCCTGTCCTAATCTCATAACATCGATCGTTTTTAGAGCTAAAACAATACATGTCACTTGCATGGGGAATACCATATACCTTACGTTGTTTGTTATTGTCCTAGAACCCTTATCCCATCTCTGTGCATATCGGTGAAGTTCCTTTTTATAAAACACTGCCAACGTCCAACATGATCAATCCTCCGCTCCTATGTTATACGTTAACAGGATACAACATTACCAAATAACTCATGGACGTATAAACTCTTTACTGAAACTAAGTATTAGAATTTTTGAATTGATATACCCAAGTCTTCAAAAAATTTTGAAGAAATCATATTGAAAGATCAGAAAGAGATAATTAGATGGCCTAATTAAAAACTTTTAAGCGAGAAAAAGGAGATAAAAAGCACACACTAAGGATATCAGGTAATACGAATATCAATATTAAAACAGCACATATCACATATAGAAAACTATTTCGTACAAACTCAAGAATACACACTTTGAATTCTAATACGATGAGAGTCATTCTTAAATTAAATAATGCCTTTATGCTCTACAATCTCATTTCTTTGCGTCATAATAATTCTATTAGTAGCATCTAATTTCCATAATTCTGTTCTCTGAAGATATGTACATAACTGATTATTCTCTCTCGTCAATGTCTGTTGTTTCAGTCCGTAANCAATGTCTGTTGTTTCAGTCTGTAAAATCTGTTTCGAGCTTCTGAATAATTTTTACTACGCAACGTGGCAATGACATTTCATATTGATAACGTAACAAAAAAAAATTTAGGTTTATTTATATTTATCTCTTATTTTATTGTAGAGCACAAATGAAATTGCCTTTCATTTCAAATATATTTTAGAGTTTTTGTCTTGATGACTTTGTTCATACTAAAATTTGACAATAGTTTTGATTATAAGATCTCCGTTTAGGAACAAAACTCGCTCGAAAAGAAATCACTGCTTGTATGAGCAACATTTATCTTATATTGTTCAATAAAATTACCATAATTAAGGCTATTTTGAAAGAAAATTGAAACTCATTTTGTATGAAGAAAATAATTTTCCAACATCTTAAGTGGTTTTTGTGATAAAGGTAGACATAATTTTTCCACTGCATTGATTATAATCATCCAATATGCTGGAAAATTATTCCCCAAAGCTAATTCAAATGACAAGAATTAGCTTGAGGATAATGTCCTATGAGTTTTCCAAGCAAAGTCTTCAAACCTGACATTAATTCAAAACTTTAGAATGTTCAAAATATTTTTTCCTCTTTTCGTTCTATAGCTCAATTGGATTTCTCCTTATTACACTAAATTCGTAATATTCTCATTTTGAGAACTTTTGATACTCAAGACAATACCTCGAGTAATACCAGTTGTTAATGATGAACAATTGCAATATTTTTGGTCATTAATGTTTAATGCTCTCAAAAACTTTCAAAATAACAGGTAAAATATTGAGTATGATAATAAAGAGTTCGTGTAATGCAATACTTAGAGAAAATGAACTCTCCAATTAGGAGGGGTAAAAACTCTCACGATGATGTACTCTTGATTAAAGGTACAGGAGAAGAAAATGAAGAAGAGGGGGAAAAAAGAAAACGAAGATGAGAAAGAAGAAGGAATGGAATATTTTTCACTATTTCACAAATAATCATACTAATCGTATTCACCCCCAAAGTAATACCAATTCGGAACGTTTATAAAATGGCTATGTTTTAAGCAACGGCCAGTACTATAACGAAACATTAATCAATATCCTAATACGAATCATAAAAGAAATTTTACCAATGCGAACTAGCAAAAACGACTTTCAATTACTGTAAGAATTTCGTAAAATGAAACATTAAATTCAGTGGACAATATTTCCCCAATTTCATGAAAAGTAACATACGATAGAAATGAAATAAATTTTTGTCAAGAAATCAATTAATAGTTTAAAATATGTTTTAAAATATTATTGAAATAATTTTAATTCATGCAATACCACCAGAATTTAGTCAAAGAGATTCAATTATAAGCTGTGCTTTTTAATAAAATTACCGCTCAGCTATATTCGAACTAGTTATTCTCAATGTTATTACTAAATTATTTTAATATGTTCGTTATTACCTCAGAAATTAATTAATTTCATTCGAGAATTGATTATGCTAAAATAAATAAATGAAGTACACTCGACAGATAAATTTGTAGTATCAATCCTGTGTATTGTCACGTGGTATCAATGAACACTGCAAAGTAACAGGATAAATGTGACATATTTTGTTTAAATCTAAAATTTTAGATTCTAAAAATTGAATTTAGGGAAAGGTTAATACGTTGGAGAATCGTATACATTACCTTAAATTTCAACGAACATACATGAATATGAAATGTTTTACTCCTACCACTAATTTTCTTTTTTCCAACAATAGTTACTAGAAAACCCTGTGAAATTTCATGAAAACTCATCTGTTAAATATATTTATTCAATATCATTAATATATTGTAAAAATTCCATCCTAAGAGTTAAATATATTCAATATTAAATTCTTCGGTTACTAAGATTCTAAAAATATGACGATTTTGGTAAAACCAATAAACTTTATTGTCATAAAAGCAGTTGCAAACTGCGTATGACCACGTGGGGGGCAATAAATTAAGTAACTTAATTTCTAGATCATGAAAACTATTTCATGTTCAATTCGAAATATAACTATTCAACGGGCAGATGTTTCACAGGGAAATATCAAGCTCTTTATTGATTCTACAATAGGTTTATGACATAGTATTTTTTAGACTAGAAGAAACAAGAAAAATTACTAATTGATTTCAAATTGACATTCGACCCCGACGAATAACTATACACCCGGTAAAATTCTACCAAGAATTGTTTCGAAATGACTGTATAGCATTATGTAATCCAAAGTACATTTTCAATAGACAGAAAATCATCGCCAGAAAGCCTTCACGTGATTCGTAGCGCTACTGAACTCTAACGTTGAAATTTATTGCTTTTAGGATGATGTATTGTATGTAGATATTTTTGGGTATTGTATTGTACGTAGAAATATTAGGTGTAATGATTGTAGGTACTTTTAGGATGCTGGTTGTAAGGCAGGTTGCATTCTGTACACCCCAGACTTAATCCATACTTTTCNTAAAAAAATTTTTTTTTGTTAGATCAGTGGGCTGCCCTTGCAGAATACAGAGTTACCTTTCTCATATGAGGTACAGAAAATAATATAACGGTTAGTAAAATGGCATGGGTACAGATATTAATACAAGCCATTTTTAATATTTTACAGAAGAAATATATGATTAAATGTGTGTAATCATTATATGAATAAATGAGAAGAATCATCTTCATTTATATAATGCCGTATTGGACCTCAACAAACGCTTAAATTCAATCAATCTCGAAAATTGTCTCAAATTGAGAAACAATGAATATTTAATGTTTTAATATATAGCTACTCGCATTAAAACAATAATTTTATTAGCAGAGGTTTCTAATAGAGATCTGAGATTTCGGAAGTTATAATTTCGAGTTTGTTGAGAAAACAGGTTTCTACGTTCATCACATTCTACGTCTAAATACAATATATGTCGCACAAGTAATGCATCATTATAATTATATGACGATTTCACACAAGCGAGATATAGTTTATGTGCAACATCGGTGTAATCATGATTGTCAAATCTCAATACGTTCACCAACTTTATAATGGTAAGAAAAGAATTTCATCTCTCTTCTAATCAGTTAATTTTCAAAGATTTTTTTTTCTAGATCTGTTTAATTAATTATAATAGTGGTCGCCACGGATGATTGCATGCGGCTTTGGGATAGTATGTGAATAACATGTGACCATGTATGCCAAATAACGTTATTTCTCTCTTGGATGCAACCGTGAGCAGAGGATTGAGTAATGACTTAAACATTTTTATTTCAACAGTCAACCATTATTGATCGAAGGTACATTTACATATTTCAAACACAGGGTTAAAAAAAGTTTCATTAAAACAAGCTAGAGACTTAATTTTTCGTGTAAGAACCATAAGAGAATCGGAAGTGGGATAGTAGTTTCTAAACGTTTCCAAAATACCAGTGCCGTAAGAACTGTTGCCAACAATGCAAAAGTACCTCTCTCTTCTTACAGAATTGTGTGGCTTGCATGACAATAGATTATTCTTGTACCAATTTACGAAAATCTATCCCTAAGGGGGTTAAATGGGGGTAAGTAAGTATTTACGTTTCAAATCGATTTATTGTATTTTTCTATTGAGTTTTTGGACTCTTTAATTGTCCGATCTAGCTAAAGATGCTTGGTATGTATGAAAATAGATAATATTCGTACAGCTGTACGAAAATCTACCGCTAGATGGGGCGGAGTGGGAGTATACATGAGAGTATATCCCTCCATAACTCTAGAATACTTGGAGCAATTTCAACAAAACTTGTTACGTGACTGACTATCAGACAACAAGCATTGTCGGGATAAGAAAATCCTGGTGCCCTGAGGAAATATGTGGGAAGGGGATGACGTGTAAAATAATGGCAAGTGGCAGGATAATCGAGTTTGTGCTTATTTGACAAATACTTAAACGAATTCTAATACAAAAATATTCAAAATAATAAACATAAAAATTTGTTAAAACAAGCTTTTATATAAACTGTATGAACTAGAAAATAAAAAATAATGTTCAGTAAAATTGAAAAAAAAAAAAAAGGTTGACCTGGTAAATTGATAAAAAACCAAGAAAATTTGAAACGTTTGAGGCTTTTTCTATACATTTTAAAATTGTATGAGCAAATATGACGCTTGATGCTTCAAGGTTTTAAAAAAAATTTACTTCCTTTTGCTTAATAACCTTCCATGATAACATTTTTGCTTTCCAATTTTACTGAACATTACTTTTTACGTATATTTTATCTTCAATGGGTCATCTTTGAACTGTTTATCTCCAATACAAAACCAAGAGTTACTTGGGAGCAATCACTGATTCATTGCAGGACAACATGAGCATCGTACACATATTTTCTTACTAATTTTAATTGAAAAAATCTGATATCGTGAAACAAGTATACTATAAACTGTAACAAGTAAATTATAAAAACGTAATGAAATATATTCTAACATATAAACCACCCTTATCCATCTTGGTAGAACACAAAAAAAGTACAATATACAATCCTATCTTTGAATTATTTTACTATGGTTTGATATTGTTTTAGAATGGTTCTCAAATTTAGTTGTCGACTTTCTTTCCGACTCGACTTTCTCTCTTCTTACTTCTTGAATTTGGGAACTGGGCTATTCAAGCTTTCCCTACTTATGATTTTAAATTTATTTTACTAGAGTTTTCAACTTCCTATATGTGTCTGCACGCTCCTCTTTATTACTTTCTGTTCATATTAATAATTTGAATCGGAAATATTCTGTACGCAGGTCGTTTCTGGAGTTTAATTTAGCCTGTGTCCTTGGGATGTTATATTTTTCTCTACCAAAACCATATTTACAATCTGTAACCCATATTGTTAGTGTTGCTACATTCCCAAAACTGTAGATGCAATTTGGAAAAAGAAATCAGGGTAGATTAGAAGGAATGATTTTATATGATAGCGGTCTAGATCACGCAAACAGAATGACGCGAAAAAAGACGCAAACATATTATTAATTATAAGTATGACGTATTTTGTTTAAACTACCCATGACACGAGACACTTTATGAAATGAAGTATTGGAACATCAACTATGATTCTCGAAATTTGGAAATCACATGAATCATTACTTTCTGATTTGGCCTTTTAGAAGGAAGGGGTTTTTAGATTAGTTAATACAACAAAAACTCTTTCAAAAGGTTAGACATTTGAAAGTGAGTCACATATTTTGATGAATTAAAATCTACAGATAAAGTACGTTTGATTTCTTAAGTATGTGATGAAAGTTTGATAGAGCTCGTTCATTAATTTTTTTAAATTATATTTTAAAAAAATTAACAAAACGAAGTAAATACATTGTAACTTACAATAACTTGAAGTTGTGTTACTGAACTGATACCCAATATTTTTTGTCAGCTTATAAAACCAACAAGTAAAACACATTTCCTACCTGGAGCATACTTTTATTAATTTATTTATTTGCTGTATACCCAGAACGTTCCGATAGGTCTACAGGAGAAGTGCTTACAAGCAATCAAAGATGAGCGCAACGTAACAATCCAGTAACATTTCTGTATTTTCCTCCTTACATCACTAATATAGTTAATGTCTAGTATTAGTAGCATGTGCAACATATAACCTAAACCCCACCATCTTTTCCAAAGAATTTAGAAGAATTGTAGATATCTTAATTCAATGGTGTTCCTGAGAAAATTGCGAATTAAGAAAAGGATTGATGAAAACGTTCTTAAGACAACAGTGTTGATGGTAGTAGCATAAGTTAGAGTTGGAGATACGACATGGAGGCTGAGAAAGGAGACTGAGATGAAGATGGAGGTTGTGGAAGAGGCCAAATTTAAATTTTGTCAGTAATACTTTCAAATCGGAGCCATGGAATCTTAAATACTTTTAAGTATTTTTTACACTTCATTGATTCGAGTTTTTAATTTATTCCAATCGTTTTACGTTACATTCGGGAATTACATTTAACCGTAATAAGAGAAATCTATTCAGTGGTAATATATTGCAAGCGGATGTTGCCTTAGAATTTTACGTATTAAGTTTATGGCGTAATAGCAGAGAAAAGGAATAAGTAAATTCTTTGTTTTCTCCTTTTATCCAACGCTGTAATATCATACTTAAAGATTACAGATGCCTTTGTGAACTCATTTCATACCCTTACTTTTATTACAAAGAGTAAAAGATTCTGAAATTAATTATTTTGTCCGTTTTTGTCTTGTCTTCATTCAAAATAAGAAATTTACTCTCTCACTAATTTATTGTCTAACAACTGAGCTAACGAAACATATAATATGCTTGAGAAAGAGAGCCGCTGCAAGGAGTTCAGTTTTGGAACTTCCGTGCGTGACGATAATGCAGTTTGTTCTCACTTTAAAAGGCGAGGATAAATAAGTTAACCAAATTACACTTACACAACTTAAGGCTCCGTATAATGCTTAGCTTACAGAGTTTCGCCTCGCGCTGCTACCCCAGCGAATGCTGGAACCTCTTCCACAAACTCCATCTTCATCGCAGTCTCCTTTCCCAGCCTCCATGTCGTATCTCCAACTCTAACTTATGCTACTACCATCAACACTTTTGTCTTAAGAACGTTTTCATCAATCCTTTTCTTAATTCGCAATTTTCTCAGGAACACGCTCAATAACAACACACAGCACATAGTGAACAGAAGAACATACTTCATTATTTAGACATTGTTGTATCACTTAATAGCCATCATGAGTGAGTCAGGGACTAGCATGTTTGCTCACACTTCGATTCAAGTCCTGGCGAGGTGAAAAAATATGTTGCTTTTCACTTCACTGTCCCACTTCATATAACTGCGGCAATTAAAACGTGAACCCTCCTTCTATCCACCTCCTACTATTCCTAGTACCACAAACTCTTATTTTTACTAACTACTCGTACTAACACCTCCACGTGGGTCAAGTTGTTGGAAAACACAGCTAACCAACTCACCTATTAACAATAGCCCTACCACATACCTCATACCTCCCATCGCCCCTTGTAGATAAGCTTCAGATGCACGGTACATTTCTCGTTTACAAATACTACAATCAAACAATTAGAGTGTACATAAATTCTTCTTAAATCAAAAACAGCATTTTCATTTTCAATCTGTTAATGAAGTATATACCACTGGAGCATGAGCCGTACCCCAAAAACTCTCTGGTAGCTATGAGAGTGGAAGGTATCTTGATTTTAAAAATTAAAAGATTTTTGTAACTGGAGGACCACGTGGATTACCATGATTTTATATCAAGACAAATAATCAATGGACATACATATATTAATTGTTTTACAAAGATATGACACAAAAACACGTTCCCTGATAATCCCACCAAAAATCTAACCCAAACTCACAAGAAATCAATGGACATACACGTAAAATATCCAATACAAAAACTTACAGCTAAACACATGACATTAATTAAAAGAGAAACGAGGCATGATTATGTACAACAAGGTTCAGTTAAATGTTATTGAATTCGTCAATGAAGGCACGTTAAATTTATCATGAAAGATCATATTGTTCGTTAGATTTTTACTGACCAGTAATAGGTATGTGAGCTCATAGATAGGTTATTCTTGCGTCTGCCGACGCTGAGTTGTCATACAGGAAGTTGGAAGATGCAGGAGGCAGCCACGGTATGTGGATCCATCAAAAGTATTTAAAGTTTATATGATGACACTGTTTCCATGATCACAAAGCGACAGTTCCAGATGGTCGCATCACATGATTGAAAGAAGTGTATAGTTTTACCTCACGCACTACACGCTTCAGAAATGTTCATGACGGACGCAGTTATGGCCCGATGTTGACTCGATGAAGTCTGAAAGAGAGTGATGATTGAGCTAATGAAGCTACGGGGCCTTCCTCATTAATTCGAGGGAACACAGTCCCGCGCAAGTACATTATTATTGAATTGTTCGAGTGCAAATTAAATAATTTCATACAAATTAAAGAATTGATTCATTGTTGCATTAAAATTAGAAAATTGATATTCAAATTTATGTGGCGATTTTCCTTGTAATGAATAAGTAATTATGTATATTTTATCATCATGAAATATCTGGGTGAGAATAGAGCTCTCTAGTGGCAGATTGACGTATTTAAACCTTCTACAATTATTGGTAGAATTAGATAATATTATCAGCTTCTGGTGGAAATGCACCCAACCACCATCAACACAACTTACTGCACCCTCCATCACCAATATGTTCACCATTCGCTTATTGCCGTATCCTACTAATTTCCTCTCAAATGTTACTACGTCTTCGTCTTCCATCCCCAACCACTGCTACATGCTCACCCAAGCGATTACGAAGCGCGAAACTCATCGCGTCTCCGCTTTGACTCAGAGTTTGCTTAGCTGCAGGAGCTTGTTACCAACTCGGAATTTCATTTTCTATAAGGATACTGGGAAACACATCAACTACCAACTATTTTCTCTCGAGATACTTTTTAACTTCAGAAGATTCTTCGGAGGAGAATAGAACGCTTCCGAGATCGCCCCAAGCATGAAATATCGAGTTGAGGAAACTGCTCTCGTCTGTCAGGGGCGAATTTACGAACCGGGATAAAGTTTTGATTTTCTCGATTGTAAATATTACAATATAAATAAGGGATAAATTATTAGATAAATAATTAAATGAAGCAAATTAGAGTATTTATATATTTGATGGGAGGAATGTTCGAAACCGTAGTTTTCAGTTTTTAATATCAATGAGTGAGGATCAATTAAAATATTATTCAGTGCATATCAATATTTTATGAGAGCAGAAATAGATTATCTTCGCCATGACAAAGGACCTCCTATAATCAAGAATTTATCACAGGAACAGAAACGTTTTAATTAGTATGGTTATTTACACGTTACCTGGAAGCTGTTTAAAGAAAACGGAGATGTAAAAAAACATGGAGAAATAAAAATTTAGCATAAGAGCATAGGCATAAAAACGTAGATTTGGGGTGAAACCCAAAGTGTTTACATAGCACTTAAGCCACGTGTAATGTCAGTTTATGTTTTCACATTACAGTAATATCATTCGAGATATCACCCCCTACAGAAACACCACGCTTTTGCGAACGGTACAAAGGCCAACAAATTATTGTAAAGGACGATGGAACCTTCTGAAGAGCGTTGTTTCGAGTTCACCAAAACTGTTGTTGAGAGGCTCCACTTCCATTCTCTTCGTTGTGTGAAATGTAAACTGATTCGAAGGCGCAAAGGAAGGGTTGGGGTTACGTAAATTGAAGCATTCCACAAACCAATTTAATCTCTGTGGAATTCGCGCGTGCTCTCCATGGACAAGTTATTAAGCCCGTTACATCAGCAGTTAGCAGCAACTGGTTTCATCATACGAGGACGCACTGCTACTTCTGATATGAGAGAAATGATTAAAGAGGAAGTTTGCAGGATTATAGTTTTCAGTGAATTAATGTAAATCGAGAATTGTCATATCTATCTTTAAAATATACGCGATCCATCCCAGCTCCGCTCGGGAGTTTTACTATTTTCTCCCCGATAATTTCACAAAATTTTACTATTATGATACATTTCCTGCCATAAACCGTTTCAAATTATATGTTGATATCTTCAAAAAAACTGCTCGCACCACAATTCGCCCTTAGTGATGTCCATTCACATCTTTACCCGGGGAAATTAGATAAAACTTTTGGGGAATACGTTTCACGCATAAACTACTAACATTTTGGAGAGTCACTGAAGTAGGTTTCATTTTCATACAGTATCAGAGGTTGTATTAAATTAACTGACTTTTCTGACATCTGATTTGACGAAGTTTTCTTATAAACAATATAAAATTTTGTCACGCTGTCCTTCTTATAAGGCTTTTAGCCGCTGTTTATGACAGAACCCAGAACTGAAGATGACCGTCATATGGTCGACAAGGCCTTATGCATCAATAGAGAATGACGAATGACAAAATCTTTTATTAATTACGTTACGTTGAATGAAAATGGAGGACGGGACCGAAATTCGAACTCGCGACATTCAGCTTAGAGCGCTAATGCGCCACTAACTGCGCCACCCCGTTCGTCTCTAGGTCCAGTCTACTATTGACATTCAACTTGCGAGACCCACAGAAAAATCTATTTATTATTTGTGATGAACAATCTGTCAACACCAGACCTATTTATACATAATGTTTTCTTACATGATATTTCCTTTCCGAAAAGAAACATTCTTGATAGTAATATAAGAATACCTATAAGAAATTCACTTAAAATTTGTTTCTGTTGTTGAAATAATATTTCTGAGTTTGCCAAAACACGAGTTATTGGAAATAACTTTTCAAATTTAACGGGAAAATTTATTCATTCTAAAACTGGAAGAATGTTTTGTCAATTCACAGCTCCAAGTTCTCTGGGCATCAGGATATTTAATTCAACGATTTTTTTTTTGTGCATTTTCCTCCATATAACAACTTACGCAGTGGCATACTTACGTATTTACGCCATTGCACTTACGTACGTATTTATTGTTATTACGGGCGTACGTGGCGCTCACCACAATATCAGAAAAAATATTTTAAATGTTGTCATTCATTTGCATGTACTTCTATAAGTATGGTATGTTGTAGGGCAGTAAAAATTGTACGAACATTTACGTCCTTCAAAATATCAGCTTTTATTTTTATTTGTTCAGCAAATGTTCACATTTAAAAAAGAAGATAATTTAGGAGCATGCTTCATAATATCCTAAAAGCATATTATGTTGCTTAAGAAACAAAACAGCCTATGTGGCAAAAAGCAAACTTGCCAGGAAAGATGAAAAACCTTAGTGAGCATCAGCAGTTTTATCACTATAAATATATTTTATTGTCAAAAAAGCATTTGCAAACTGCGTATGACCTCGTGGGGGATAATTAATTTACATTTAGTGGAACTAAGTTATATTTACAGATAGTCATTAGTCATATTTTCTGTCTGCTTGTTTACTTAATAACGAATAAAACGACCTTATTTTAATAAACAGACATACATTTACTTCAGAACGCAAATAAAATAAAATAAAATCTTTATTTTTGCCTCGTAACTTCGAGTTTCTATTTGTCATGTAAATTGGGGATACACCACATCTGAAAAATCAAAATTTATTTCACTAACGTTTCGAACGCGTTGGTTATCATATATGTAAACAGTCAGTGCTCGGAAGAAAATTTTCATTTTTCTTCTTTAGTTCCCAACAACTTTCTTTGAAATTGCAAGCCACCAATGAGATCCTAAATTATCTCTCAAAATAAATCACCCGCAAAAAGCTTTCGAGTTCCTAATATCGCCCTCATAAACCTATCAAAATCCGTTGCGAAACACAACGGCAACGCTTCTTTCCCTCGCCGCAGCCGACTCACGCATATCTTATGCGCGAGCTCTTAAGGAAAATTCGCCCTTATCGCTTTGGCCTCGTCGAGCATCGCGAGACGGAGCGTAAGTCACGAAGCGACGGAGGAGCCACTCCAGGTACCCAGGAACACTGCAACGAAAGAAAGCTGTTCTTTCCGACGCGCTTAATCTCTTTGTCTAATTATTTATGCCATTTAAGTCTCTTAATTAACTAACGGGACTCAAGAGGAACTGGCTGCTTTTACACGACTTAACTGCGCGAATAAACGAACCATCGGAGAGGACGAAAGCTGGTGGGCCTTCAAATAGAAACCGGTCTAATATCTGCTAAACGAGAATAATTGCGTAAATTTAGTACTGTTAATTTCACACGATGTGTTTCTATGTGTCAGTATTACGTGTCAAGTGTAATATTCGGATTCGTGTCCAAGCTGTGAGAAATATGTTTTATCCACATTCCACGGAAGATTTACGGAAACGGAAAAATTTTCTCTAATGTTATGGGTGTATTTTATGCTCATTTAGGGGACTATAATTATAATGATAAGTAGTGCATATTTCTATGTTAAACTCATAACGCCGATATACATGATTTCTTTCTGTCTCGAATTTGTAAGTTAAGTTCAATATTCAAAGAAATAAGTAAGAAGAGTCAAGTAATTTTTGGGGAGGGTGTCACAAGACAAATGTGGTAAAAAAATTAAAAATCTTTATAAGAGGCATCGATATCAACGTAATGCATAATCTGTAAGTACATGTACAAGGGGGTTCATGTTTTGGCCCCTAATATGTTTTTTTCGTACTAAAACGACTAAGATGATGTTTTAAACCCGTTTACATGAGATTATTTCCAACTTCTTTCATTAAATAGACTATCACGTAATAATTTATATAATTTTCATATAAGGATTGATTTTATGGAACGCAGACATGAGCTAACCAATATTGAGCTGTGACAATATTTGCGTTACACGTAAGAGGAGTGACGTGTGAGTCCTTACAAAATGTGTAAGTTCGATTGAGATATGTGAATGTTAATACTAAACATGTTTATCCTCAAATCCTTTATTGTAAATAACTCAGTAGAATTCTTACCTACCCTCATAGTCAACGACATGTGATTTGTTATCGTCTAACATTTCTATGACTAGGAAGGATTATACTTCGCTTCAAAATATCATTATCTATATACATTTTTTTGTGTCGCATTATGCCTACTGAGCGATGTCGATCCGTTTCATAGCACATGATCATACGTTCACGTTTGTTAGAGAGAGAATGAAGTATGCAAGTTATTTTTTTATTTTAATTGACTTTGTGTTATCAAGCGATACATCAATAACAATGTTTTTATCGTTTTCTCTATACTATTGTGAGTATAGAAATCACAAAAAAGTACCGTCTCAATCTCTGATATAATTTAAAACAAAAAGGAGTACTATTTTTATTACACATCTCTTCATTAAAAAAGTTAATTAAAAACAGCAAATAATCTAAAACATAGTCATTAGGTGTTATCTCGAAAATTTTGTAATTACAGTAGTATGACTATGTAACTTCAGATGAAACAATAATAAGAACCCTAAAAATAAAGTAATCAACAACAGACAAGAAGACAATCCCATTCAACAAACATTAGCATCCCGCTACGTATTTGCATGGCAGATTACTTCGTGAAGTCCATTTTTAAAAATTTCCGTCAGAGAAATGAACTTCACCATGCAAGAGCCGGATGCCTCTCGAGGTATGCAGCGTGAGCTGGCGCGTGACTTGAGCTCGTCTCCACTGCACGCGAGCTTGAACCGTAGCGAGACGCTCGCGAACAATCCCATTTGCAGTGAAGGTTATTCCCTGCACTGCGGCCTGGAGATTCCGATTGCTGATCGTTATATGGTTATGTCAGACGCGCCAACAAATGGACTCTTCAAGTAAATATATACATCAGCTTTAACAACCTGGTTTCTGGCTATGATACATATTTATTTGGACAATTCACTTTTTTATTCACAAACTGGTTTAAAGGAGATTATTAATTTCTGGGTTAAACCTATGAGTGTATTACTTCAAAATCGAAGAACTTTTCACGAAACTAACAGAAACACTAAGAATAACATTATTGCAAAATTAACTAATTCCATGCGCAATATTTGATACCAAACTTTGAACGTAGATTCACGAAGGTTTATATTGGCAAATGTTGTACTACTCGGCACTTCTTGAAACTGCATTCAACTACTAATGCATTTTTTTTTTTTTGCGTTCAAAAGAGAAATAAAATAATTAATTTACGAGAAATGAAAGACGTGACAGTAGATAAATTAAGTGCTTAGGTGAATTCAATGCTCGTGTGCATTACAATTTACAATAAAGTCATAAATAACAATTCAAATTATACATTTAATGTGAACATATTTATCTCTAAATTTTTTAAGTCCTAGCTCTTCATTTTATACTTCTCTGAGTAACAGATATTGACGTGATTAAAGATAATATCGCACAAAAGAAAATTATTTATATTTTTTTCTACATACCATGGAACGTTTTATGTGCTACATTAAAGAAGAAAAATTATTACCCGCATTGAATATTTTAAAAGAACATTGCAATAACACGCTGATTTTTCAAAAAAAGTCTTACAAATTATATTCTAATTTCGAGAAAAACATTTTAAAGGCTCATTATATAAACATATCTTTCAGAATTTAATGTACCTTGCATATTTTTATTACTCTTCAAACTGAATAAACGATTTTTCTCCCTCATACACATCTATTTGTCTACTAGTGGGTAGTATAAAGACGTTTCTAGATATTGAAAGGTTATTACGATTACATGGTCTCTCTGCGAAAACACGGGGAATCACTTTTCTGACATGGCATAGACATGACACACCCTCGCCCAGCAATCCTCTTACACAAGTTACTTGGAGACATACTGTACCCCTGTGAAGCGATAAGAGTCCTCATCCAATCTCACGTCTGTTGATTGACGAAGTTGTGAACTACTCCAAAATTGTTTGCTTATTTACTCAAGTGGAACTGTTGGGTGACACAGAGCAGAATTATTCTGTCGATATTCACTTGACATGTACCACTGGTTTTCATTGCATGTTCTGTCAGCATTGCTCGAAGAGCTCTAATAACCTTGATGTTGGCGAACCCTAAGCCCCAATTTAAAAATAATGTATTATCCGGTAATTGTATGTATCATAGAACTAATTGGGAACATTTAAAGATTTCTTCTATTTTTCAATACAGGAAAGGAAACTCATCTTTACTCTTTGTCACGACAGAACGATTTATTTCCTCCAAAACAGTTTTCGACAGCATTGCTCACACTCTCGCCCGCTCCCTTGTAGCGTAAAAACAGAACTACTGAAGATGACAGCAATGTTATCGAAAACTGTTTTGAAGGAAGTATATCGTTTGGTTGGGACAACACCGTCTTTTACTTCTTTTATTTCGAAGTAAATCACAAAATTACCGATTACAGTATCATCTTTACTCCGTATGACTTTCACAGACAAATATGCGTACTTTATTCCTTTAAGATAAATATCAATCATGCACAAGAAATCAAGATTTCCCTCGTATTTTCACGTTCCAATCAAAATTTAGTCTTCTTCAGAAACTGAATAAAAATATTCCATATTTCTTAGAACCAATCAATTTATAAAGATCCTCTGGAAACTCAAAACTTCTTTTGTTGTAAATAGAAGGGTCTTCAATATAAAACGATATTTATATTTACATAATTAAAATACTCTGAATGGTTCTTATGGGGATGACGCATGCGGTAATTTCACGCATATTAATAAATATGGAGAGAGCGTAATTGATTATGGTTTGGCGTATCCTAGAACTATACGGTGGATGGATAAATTTCGTATAAGTGAAAGAATAGAATCCCATCACGTGCCACTTAGTTTAACCTTAAAATAAAAAAATAATTTACGAGTACTACAACAGTCAAAGAGATTGTCGAAAATTAAACGATTTAAATGGAAACATGAAAGAAAGCTAGAATTTGCAGCCAACTTTGAAAGGAATCGCGGAAACTTGCATACAGATATTGTAAATAAGTAGCAGTTTTGACTGCTTAATTCCTCGACAGAATCTTTACGAAACGCTCAACAGGAAGCGGGTTTATACATGAGAGTACACACACAGAAAAAACATAACACTCGAGAAGCGGTATGGTTCAATATAGATTGCATACAGGCAAAAATGATGCTGAAAATGCATTAAAATTCTACATTTGGTGGGAGGAGAAAGCTTACGACAAAAATACGTACACTTGAGAAAAAACTATAAAAGAATAATTAACACAGCTAAGCAACAATGGCAAAATTCGGAAGCGGAAAGAATTGCAGGCATTATTCACGGTAAAAATGTTGCAAATATTTGGGATACTATAAATAAATTACGACGTAGATATAGTTGCATAAACAGTATAGAGGCGAAAAGTTAGGAAATGCACTTCGCTCAACTTCTTTCCCAGAATCAGTGTATACAACGGACGGATCACGTAATCAAACGCCAAGTAATAGTGACAGATTTAGACCGTGAAATAAATATTGATGATATAAAAGATGTGGTACGAAATTTGAAGTCTAGCAAAGTTATAGGCTCTGATGACATTCCAGAGGAATTTTTAAAGGAAATAAATTCAAGTAATGCCTCAATTCTCGTGGATTTGTTCAATTCTTTATACGACTCTTCCACGTTTCCTAAAATTTGGAATACGTCAGTAATTTGTACAATTTATAAAAAGAATGGTTACATTAATGATCCTAATAACTATAGAGGTATTTCGTTAATTAATGCTATAGATAAGATTTTTTGCAAAATTCTTCATGTACGGTTACATAAATGGATAGAAAAAGAAGGAAAAGTGAAAGCATTGCAAGCAGCATTCAGAAATAAGTATAGAACAATAGAAAACATTTTTATAACTACCACAATGGTGAAAAGGGCAACTTACGTGAAAAGAGGTAAGCCATTTTGTGCTTCTGTGGACTTTGATAAAGCATTCGATGCCGTTAATAGGGAAATGCTTTGGTATATGGTATATTCTAGAAAGTAAAGGTATTTCTACAAAATTCCTAAAAATGTTCCAAGCGATGTATAAATCAGACACGGCATGCGTGAGATTAGAATTAGATTGTGTAACATACATTTTCTGTGGAAAGAGGTGTAAAGCAAGGTTGCGTACTTTCCCCACTTCTCTTCATTTTATTCATAGATGGGCTCATAGATAGACAAGCCAAGGTACATGCAGACGCACCTAGGATCGGAGATGAAAATATCTCAATACCATCACTCCTTTTTGCCGATGACTTGATTATTGTCTCAAAAACACATGCAGGTTTACAAAGAAGTTTAGACGAATTAGAAATTTTCTGTTAAGAAACAAAACTAAAAGTTAACGTTAATAAGACAAAAAAACCATGACATTTAAAAATGGGTGGGTCTACAGTAAGAATAAAATTTGGTCGTATAAACGAGAAAAGCTAGAAAACGTTAAAGAATACATATATTTAGGAGTATCTATCTGCGTGAACGTAAATTGGACGAGGTATAAGGAGAAAGCTCAACGAAAAGAAAAATCCTTTTTAAATAGAATAATAAAATAAAAAATTACAATTCCTGAAAGTGCACAAAGACTTATGGATAAAATGTTTCAATCTCTACTCATCTCCGGAATAGCGTACGGAGCGGAAATATGGGGCACGGAGGATAACGAAATCTTAAACTCACTTCAAACGAAATATCTTAACGGGCATTGTTCAACGCACAGCAAACAGTGGCATTTTATGGGAATTTGGGTTGTTCCCTATTGAACTAACTCTCCAATTAAGAGCAATCAAATATTGGCTTTCGATAAGAGCAGGCACCAGGAAGCCACTAGTAACTCAGTCTCACCATTGTAATACAGAGGGGAAATGGGGCAGACGAATTAAAAATTTAATTCATAAAGCAGGAATCAATTGTGTATATCAGAACAATCCGTCGTTAAACGATCTAAAAGATATTAAGGACAAACTCCCAGAATTATACCGTCGTGAAATAGAAACTAAACGACTGGAAAAGAGATCACTTATCGTGCAAACCTTAGTAGCTGGGTAACGGGGCAGAAAACAATATATTGACTGTCTCAAATCAAAAGAACGAGCGGGTTACGGATGGTTTCGCTAAGGAGGGTGGAAATTAAGAAAACTAAGGGGGTATCAAGATTCTGACCACTTTGCGGTGAACAAAATTAAGATTTGATTAACATTTTACTAACGTGCCCGAAAACAGATCGAAAACGAACATTTATCCCAGTTGGTGCATTCCAAAATTATCACATGAACGTAGATTTAGCCATTGCGATAATGAGGGACAATAGAGTATCTGTATTGCAATCCCTGGGTCAGTTCCTAAACTATGTGAGGGAGATGAGAAAAAGAATAATATATGCTGAAACAACTGATTCAAATGAACCGTGATTCTTCCACTTCCATTCAATCCATACAATGAGAGTGAATACCAGGGCATTGTATGCACATCTTACGGCTCTACTTAAGGGGTATTTGAAAGGCGTACAAGCAAAACACCTCGCCACACATTTGTACATAATTAATAATTTTTGTAAATAAATCGCCTTATTGAATTAAAAAAATATATTAAATGATCCATACTTGAACGTACTTGTTTCGTAATGTCTCAATCTGATCAAATATTCGGCGATAATTCTGGTGATCCAAAATTACCAGAATTTAACTACTGGAGATTGCGTCATCCAGAAATAAGTACATTTTCCAGACATAAACCAGTGGGTGACGCATTTGTGGAGCGACTCTAAACTTGGAGTCTCCACTATTTTGCCACGATACATTACTATCGTAAAAATTTCCATTGTATACGTAAATCAATTTACAGTTGGGAAATGTGATTATTATTATTAACCAAAATTATTACTATTAATAAAAATTATTATTAAACAGATACCGATGATTGAAAAGTAATCAACAAACCATTCCAGTCATTGCAAAATATCCCCATGTTTTTAGTTTACACTTAAAAAAGGAATACAACTGGGAAAAATACGAAGCAAGAAGACTAGATAAATATGACGCAATTATAATCTCCCGGAAAAGCGTTACAGAAGTTTACCAAGACAAAGATAAATTCACCAATTTCACTTTAAATTGTCTCTCATTTTACCTGGGATTTGCTAAACTCTATCTTATGCAGGGCTAGCACATAAAGGTATTGAAGAAGTAACTCATATTTGGAAATATAGTTGTAGAAATGGGTTCAAATTAATTTTGAAACGTAAAGCGGTAACATTAGTTTGTGTAACTAAGTTTTTTATGTCTACTGAATGAGTTAAAAATTTAATTTCAGCCGCGTTTTGAGTCGTAGAGTAGTATTACTAGTCGAAGAGAAGTAGTTGTCACGCTGCACAAAAAGCATGCTCTACAATAAAACCAAAACCAAGATAATTCACTTACTCAATGCTTAGCAGGACGGCATAGGTGTGAAGTTATACGCACTCTGCAAAGACAAAAAACACTGTTAATTCATCATAGTATCAATATACGTAAAAAATCTTTAAAATGTAAAAAATAACGATAACAAGAATATTGTTTGGAACTTGGAATTTTACTACCTATCAATTATAAATCACACGAAGTACTGAAATTAATTATAAAATAAACACAGTCGCAAATCAATAGGAACAAAAATTTTGTAAAAGTTATTAAAATGTTGTCTAGGTAGTTCTTTTCCATGTTTATTGTTATGGAGAAACCTAAAATTGTAAAGAAAGGTATATATTACAATTTATTGATATTAAAAATGTCACGATGAAGAATTAAAGTTGCCAGAACTCAGAACTGTGTTTCAAACGTTCAATTAATTTTTATTCCGTGAACAACGTAGGAGCTCGCGCTTTCCTCTTCAGCATATTTGAAGGGCGTTTCAGGAGGATCGCTCGCCGTATGCGCTAATATCTGCTTTATTCATGGACTCTCTGACAGCGTGTTTGCTCGCTTTTTGGCCACCACTGCATCCCTAATTTTGTCCAAGTATCTCTCGACCAAACTCAGTTGCCGTCTTGTCTGTTCCCTTTTATAACCACTCTTTCATTCTTTATCAAGTTCCCAGTTTTTGTGCATAAAATGAAGTCGTTTGCTTTCTTTTATACAACAATTCATTACGCAGAACGAGGAATGTGAAAAAGGATCAAGAGAGGAATAAATAGGCTAAAATCAAACAGTATCATATTGGTTTAATCTTCTTAATTTTATACTTCTCCCTTAGACCTTATTTCTGTACCTCCAGTTATTTTAATTTAGAATCCTTTATTTATTTTGGACCTTTCAATAGTTCGTCTCTTCATGAAACGCCGTCTCTCACCTTAGTCATCAACTTTCATTTGTTTTCCTACTCCCTCTTCCCGACTTCACTCAACAGACGGATGGAAGCGCAACTAGAAGGCTGCTCGCAACTTTTCCCGCCAGCCGTCCGTCCTTCCGTCGACCAGCTGTAACGCAATTACAAGAGTGCACCGGAGCACACGTTGAACAGACCAGTGTTCCAAAGGCGTAAGTGTTAGTTTGCTGCAGAACCTCGAATAACGAGGGACAAAAAGCAATTACAACATGGGTTATAACTAATTATAATGCACATGCAACTGAACGTATTTGAGAGAGATACTTCGTGGTTTAGGTAATAAATGAATTATATTAAAAGGTTGACAAAAAAGAAAAGTAAATGAAGGATAATGGTAGAGTACAGAAAAACTTTAATTCAACAGATGATGTAATGATATTATGATAATATACGTGTAAACTGTGAGTATTTACTTCGGGGCAAAAAGGAAATTTCCATTTAAAGAAATTGCTTTTAACACAATCTCTCAAGAATCATACTAAATGCTCCTAAATTTTCCTTAATGCGCTTGTTCATTCGAAAAAAACAACGCCAGAGTAAAATGATGTTCTTGAAAATGATAGTTGATAAATAATACGTTTTGATTTTATTTAATGTTTAATCGATAAGACGTATTTCTCCTTTTCAATTCGTCTATTTATTTTGAATGGTTTATGGAGTGTTAAAACCTCTAACATTAAAAAATTAATATGTAGTTCTTATGCTTAATCTTCAATTCTTTAAAATTATATAAATAGACAGTCCTCTCTCTATATAACAATATCCAACGAACTATGCTATATATTCGTAGTTGTATAAAAAGATCGTTATATAGAGGCCAAAGTTTAATTTTTTAGATTAAAAATCAAATGATACCACAAACTCACACAAAAAATATTTCTTACATAACATAGGACTATTATTTACTTACATGAAATATGAAAAAACTATTTTAGTATCTTTTACTTTATCTACGCATTATGCCCAATTATAGTTTGCTTTTATTCTTCTCCATTTACATTAATGGAAGAAATCTGTCTTCCTAGTTTTCCCGCTCCAAAACATTGACGACTGAAATTACATCGTTATATACAGAGAAAAATATAGGTATAGAGAAAAAAATTAATACGCTATCGTTATAAGGTGACTCTTTTTCTCTTTTTCTACTGTTTCGTTAAATGATATGAATTGTATTTTAAATGAAGGAATGGTATAGCTATATTACAATCAAATATATCGTTACCGATCTCAATTTTGTATACAAAAATGCAATTAACATCAACTAAGATTTCAAAATTTAACGGACAACATATACATTAGGGAAGTTACTTGGAAGTAAATTTACAAGAGTCGGAGAAGTATCCAATGGTATCTAATTTAGTATCCCATTCCATTATTAGTTCCATTTTTAATATAAAATTTTCCATGTCCTCTTTCGTACATTACACTTGAAAAGATCAGCAACTACAAACGAAAATGCAATATCTCTTGAAGAACCAAAAGTGAAATTACTCGCACATCTATTCATTTTCCATCAATGAATCCATAAAGACGAAACACAATGTGCAACCTCCATCTGCCCACTACCCATATTCCCCTCTCTTTTTATCTCCTATTCTTCTTCGCATGGAAGTGAAGAGATATTGCCAGCTTTGAAGCATCTTCCATGGCATTAAAACATAATCTATCCATCTCCAACCCCCAGCTCCGGTCGCTCATTTCAATGGCAAAGAGTTTCTCATCCCTCCACTCTTACGCACGAATCACCCTTTCATCCCCTTCCCGCTCAACCCACACACCTTTCGCGCCGAGGGGGTTGCATACACCACAGCGAAAATCCGTTTTCCCGCTTACACGGCCGCAACAGGGTAATTATACTGCTCCGTTAATGGGAACAAGTGTTTTGGGTTGCGCGATACATTCATCGGCTGCCATGCTTTATTACCAGTTTCAGATAAGTGCGTTTACGGGTAGGCTAAATGGTGAAGTTGAAGTAATTACACGATCTTGGTATCAGAAAACAATAAAGCTCTTCACGCAGCGGTTAGAGACGAGTGGTTGAAGAAGAACAAGGGAAAACAATGATAAGTGGAGAAAAGGATTGTTCAGCGCAGCTGTTAACGCGATTAGACGTGAAATACGAATCTACGTTGAAACAAACCAAAAGTAAATAAGTAAGGGCTTTCAGAAAGCAATTCTGTTTAGTAGAATAAAGATTACTGCGGAAGCGCGTTGATCAAAGCGACCCGCTTGTGATCACCGCATTTATAGTGACGAAAAGTGAAACTATAAATTTCAAGTGATTTTTATTTACAACTCTTATATCACTTTTCTTTTCAATATTCTAAATATATAGTTCAAATTTAGTCAGCTACGTTCACAATGTAGTGGTTGAACTACAATTTCTTAACGCTCATACACAATTTGTTGAAAAGATTGTAATTCAAGACAATTAAGCAATTATATTGTATATTCTGTTACATATTAGAGGATTAATATTCCTTATTATATTATGCTGAAATATTTATAACAAATACATTTATATACTTCTCGTTAAAGTGAATTCATATTTCACTTGTTAAAACTAGTTTTTTAATAAAAATGTTTAAGCAGAATGAAAATAATTTCATGTTAACGAAGTTAAAGGTGATATATTAGCTGTGGAATGACAAAGTTAATACTAAACAAATGGTCAGTCGGAAGGAGGTAATATACAACGAGTGGTATTCAGGCGCATTTAATAAAAATATGTTCACAATAATTTGCCTTAATGTTATGTATGAACCTTTCCGGATTCGTAATTCCTATAGTAGGTGAAGTAAAAAATACATATTTCTCATAAAAATTAACAATTTCAATACGAGCTAAAGGAAATATTTATCTTCCATTAATTTCTCAATTATTCGTAACCTAGAATTAGACATCTCAACATTCGTGGAACTTTGTTCCTAAGACGATTCATGTAAAGGTATTTAGAGAAAATTCAATGACTCTTCAGACAGAGAAGTAAGATACTAAAGAATGTTGACTATAATCTCAAATAAAATTTTATTGGAAATTACTGGAAACATAACGCAATTTACATAGGAAATACTGTATAGCGTGATCGCAAAAAGTTCCAATAGGTACAGTGACAATGCGGTGCAACACCTGTATAGTTCAAAGGTTCCACTACAAATTCAGCAAGTTATAAAAACCTTGTAAATGTTATAAATGCATTCCCCATCAAGTTTGCAGTTAGGGTGGCCGGGGATTCCCACATTTATATGAACCGCAGTACATAATTAGTTTGATGATGGATAAAGAATCATGTTTCTCATAAGCATTGTTTTCTTTATATTGCAAGAATATAAAACTATTATAAGTGATAGTAGTAGTAATATTAGTATTCTATTTTAGTCTGTTTTCATTGCTTTAAAAATGTGTACATGTGCGAATATGGGTACATGTGCGTATATATAGGTAAATATGTAAACAAGATTTATTTGAGTATGTTGGTATGTATGCATATGTTATTTGCCCTGCAGACAAGTATGTATTCTTTCTATGAATTTATTTGATTCTGCCGCCGAATTTTTTTGTTTTGTTACAGATTTCCAGTTACCAACCAGATTCTTTGTATGCTTAGCGTGCTTGCCGTGGTTCCCAACGGTGCTCAATGAACGAAACTGTCACTTAAGTAATATAAGAATAGATTAAAAATTAAAATTATATTAAAATAATAGCCAAGACAGTAAAAAAGTTTCTTATTACAACTTATTAACACTTATTACTTTCTTTTTCCGCTACTGATATCATTTACCATCCAAATAATCGAAATATTTTAATACCTCTAATTTTAGTTACTGTTTCAGTTCATTGAGAGTGAATACTAGGGTATAGTATGCACAGTCCATGAAGCATTTTAGGGCCTCTGTAAGGCGCACGGGTATTAAGCCCCGCCATATATATTGTATATTTTTTATTGTTAAAATATAGCCCTTTTGAATTGAATTGAATATAAAACTAACAAAAATAGGGACTTCCTTTATCTACAATATTTGAAAGCATCCCGTGGATACCATTACATTAGATATCTTCAATACTGGAGAATAATACTGAATGGTATTAATGATGATAATAATAATAATAATAATAATAGTTAATTCGACGACGGAAATATTAAGGAATGACGAAATTTATAGCCCATGACTGAACAGTCTAATTCCTGAGAAAATAATTTGACATCATGAAGTGCATTTTTCATAACACAGTATATATGACGATGGCTTAAAACGAAGTCGAAACGTAGATTATTCACAAAATATATACATTATTCGTCCATAAAAGGTCGTAAGTCTTTAATTATTTATTTAATTAGATTATATAATGGACGTTATTTGTAGTAGAATTAGTAAATGCCTTCACTAAAGCGTTTGAACACATCCCACTCTTGATGACGTGCCTATAGGTACTCATTCGACGCCTTGTCCTAACGACGCGCGAGCACCGCGTTGAGTATTTCGCGAACCCACCGGAAGTGCTGAGGGCGTCTTCGCGATTGCACGGCGACACAATGTGCATGCGCGGGCGAGGCCACCAATCGTCCCGTTCCACTACGCGAGTTTGCCTCCCAGCATCCGCCCAGGGAATTTCATGACATTCACTCACATGGCTCTATTCGAGATTGTTTAACTTGTGACGTCTTTGTTTCACGTTACAATTGAATTGCAATTAGGAATAAAACTTTCGAACCCGTGCGAAAATAACGCAGTCATCCTGACATAATAGTACCATTTAGTGGCCGACAGTATCGAGTAGGAAGTGAATAGCATATACTGCGACTATACAGTATTTATGGTAAATAAACTCAATGAACTTAATAATACTTTCTTGGAGATGACATCTTTTGACAAACACAAACACAGTAATGATAAAGACATAGGCTTCATTATTTTTTTCAATTATACAATCTTCTATATCTACAAATTTATTTTTGGAAAAGTTGCACCCAAAATGAAATTTAAACGAAACACGAAAAATATCAAATGAACGATCAAAATAGCAATCCGTCATTTCATACGCAAGTAGTTCTTCATTTACAACACGATAAAAAACAATTCCGATCAATAACATAAGAAGTTTAAATTAATATAGAAATATTAATAATTCATTCGTACTTTGTTTCTTAATGACGTACGTATACAATTTCTTTACTAGATTTGCCTTTTCTTGAAGACACGCCAGAATTTTTTAATTTTTACGATTTAAACTCTTCAAGATGTTCCTAAAACATTCCTCGAACCTCTCACGTCACAAAACATTTTTGTCATTTTCGCCGCCTTCGTCCTTTGCTCGACTTTTTTCATCCCTCGATATTTCGTGTAATGTTCGCTTTTCTAAATTCTCTGGCCATCTCTCTCCCCCACCCTCCTCTGAACATTCTGTTTCCCATGTATCCTCTTCGCCTTCATTCAGGAGACTCCAGCACAGACCCGCATGGGAGCACTTTGCATAAATGCGTTCCCCAGGCCACGAAGATGAATACCACCATTCTGCATAAGCTGCATATTTATTTGCTGTCTTTCGCTCAAGCTTACCAGCGTCTATGTAAAATAAGAAAGCAAAACGCTCGGTTCAAAATAAATCATGCGTCTGAAATATCAAGAAGAACACGAAAGTATCAGGACAGAGTTCGAATAGGTATATGGATGGAGAGAGAGCGCTCAATATTTAAATGAATATTCTGGCCTGTATAATCTTGTTCCCTGGTGTAATTGGTTCAGTGACTGTTAATAGATATTTCTCAGTTATTTATTTTTAGAGATGTATCATGATGAAACTTCACACGATTTATATGGCGCACGATAATTATTTTATTTTGATGAGAGAAACAATATTCTAATTATCTCTTATCAGTATATAAATATCATTACTCACAATGGGTTTATTGTGTTTCTGCTTTAAAATGTAATTATCTCAAAAAAAGTTTGGAAATATGATGAGTACAACCAATATCGATTCGTCGATTTTTTTTAAACTACTCGTATCTGTAATTTAACAGCCAAATCATATCTCCTTTGACAGTGTTGGATGGTTATATTATTGGCCACGTTTTAGATGAGGGTCTAATACTTTGAAGAGAATTTATAAGAATATTTCCGACAAATATTGAAATATAAATGTGAAAAAAAAATTTCTCGACAGACAATGGATAATATAATTCTATAAACGTCATCTTTATCCTTAACAAGCGAATATTCTCCTGGAATATGACTTTGTATTATCTAAAACGTTTTACCGCTAATACTTTAGAACCATTTTATTCACCGATAAAAAAAATGACTCCGTCACAAATTTTGGGACTAAAACTCTGTAGTATTGTCTTTTCAGGGCGAGTCCTTTTATGAAGGACTTCCTCAGCCGGCACAGTCCACGGGGATTTTCCTTCTGCGTGTCGCGTAATAAACGAGAGCCATCAGCTGTCAAAGGTTGCTTCAAAAATCCCACAAGTCATTTCAAAGACATTTCACACTCACCCTCTATTAATCCTCGGAATACTACCCATAGACATCGAATTAGATAAACATTATATGAGATATTCGTTGTTTCTGCTCTATCATTTGACAATCAAATATAAAAGTTTCTTCTATTTGTTAAACGAAATTACGTGTCATTGGCGCCTTCGTCGTATGTCCGAGAGGAAAATTTCAGCGATCTAAATTTCTAATTTTACAGCCAAAAAAAAGTAGAACGCCATTAAAATATTATGCATAAGTAACATAAATATTACAATGAAAAAACATATTTCGTATAATATCCCATATTTGTTGAACATTTTCTGAAAATATGAAATTCTCTGTTGAATTGACGGCAAATTGTTACGTTAATTGGAGAAGATTTCTAGATTTAAAATAACAAGTCCTTAGAATATGACACTGAATCAGGAATACGGGGAACTACAAGTTACAATAACTTAACATATAAAACTAAATACGACCTTGTTAACTGCCTCGCTCGATTTAAATTTACTGTAAATATTATACTGAATGTCTGACTAATACGTTTATCTTCACAAATGTAACATCCATGTTGCTTCGTAAAAAGTTATATACCCGCAAAGAATGTTTCTAAATGACAATGTTCGTTCCCTGCTCTGGAAATCAATAAATAATACTGAATATCGATACTAACATTACAAATGAGGAGTGAGTTAAGTATATAGAATATATAAAGGATTTCAATTGTAAAAAAATTCGTCAACGAGGTTTTCATATTATTGATCTCTGATTATTTTTTTAGGTTGCACGATTACTACCAAATTGTTATATCGTGGATAAATATGTCACTAGAAGATGTAATTTATTTGTTACTTAAGTAGTGTTATATTATTTATAACTCGAGAATTAAACTTGTGTTATTAGTTCATATTTGAGACAAACGTTTTCTATATTTATTAAATTCCTTTTCACATATATGAAAAACTGAAGAGAATCGCAAATTATGTGAAATTACTTTTGACAATACACATCATTTGTAGGCAATGAGATTTGATTTCTTTACTTCACTGTATAAATATAAGAAATTATAGGAATATTTATAAGTAATTTGTGATTCGAATTATACCAATTCCATACGATATCTTGCAATTATATTCAAATTCTGTTAAAAACTATATTTTATCACAGTATTACGCAAACGTTTTTTATAGAAACTCTAATATCGTTTACATTGCCTATGAAGACCTCTCGAGACAACGAATCTCGAGATGTCGTTTAAATATAGAGAATGGTAAAGTTTATTGAAGTCAAGAATATACAGAATATTTTTGTTATAGAAGTCCAAAATGTGTATAATAAAGAAATACAAAATATTTCTTTAATAGCGGTGTAATGAAACATTTTATCTCGTTACGATTTACCTGCCGCTCGATGTCTCCCAAATATAGGCGCCGTTTCAAATAGACCTACGATTGGTCGAACGAATCTTCCCCTATCGAAGTGAAAGCAAGAGGAGAGATCCGCTGCAAACCTAACAGATCCAAAACGGGTCAGAGCGTGAGACTTGGAAAAATAAATGGGTTTTTTTATGTTATCAGTAGTGTACAATGAATTGAAATTTTATTTATTTTTTTACTTTGAAGAGATAAATATGATAATTTATGTTTTCATAATTAAATGTTCAAGAAATATTTCCATATTGTAGTGAATTAGACCCGGTTGAGTGAGGTTGGTCAATACTTATACTCTCCAAACGACAGAATGATTGGACACAAGTACCCGGATCAATCCAAAATATGGCTCCAATTCTGAAACTGGTTGCATAACATTAAAAAATATTTATTTCGGTTCCAGAGCTGTTTCAAAATGGTAAATTTATAGATTTCCATCGTCTATTATTGAATAGTAATCTACACTAATAAAAGTGAATTATTTGGAAAGTCTGTTGCATAAAAACAGGAAAAAGTAACCGATGAAATTATTTGAAATTTCGAAGGAAACGTCTTTAGAGTTATTGCAATTAGAATGCAAAGTAATTAATATTCATAAACTACAAGAACAGGAAATTAAAATTTGATGCCAATCAAAATATGAATCTTCACTCGCATGACTGATGACTACAAAGCTTACTAATGTGATCGCCAGAGTTCAATAGTGTTACTCTAGGTGGAAAATACACCGAACTTATTATCAACGTGACCGAATCGTAGGCAAAATTAGATAAAGTCTGTGTAGAACATTGTTTCTTAGTAAAAGTGAAATGAACACCAAAGAATTCAGAGGTATTAACTATTATCTTTGTTTATTTTTGTTTAATGCGTATGTTTCTTCTACCCGCAGTTTTAAATAGTTCGTAATTACGTACATAAGAGCACACAATACTGAAAACTATTTTGTGCTAACTGTAGAGTATTAGTGTAATATTTTCAATGGTATTTAATTTTTGAATAAACAAAAGAGAAAATTTTTATTTAATGACGATATAAAATTTTATTACTTTTTATTCAAAGTCTCATTTTCAAATACCTTATGTTACCCATAAAAAATCTTGGGATTGTTGTGTCCACATTAAGAAGTAACTGAACTCTCGTAATGAACGTAAGAACACTCAATTAATAGCAAAGATAGAAATCGTAAACCTAGTTCGCTTGGATTGGCAGGGGTTCAGCCCTCCAGAGAACAAATGCGATTATCTAAATACTAATATGCAAGTAGTCCTAATATGCTCGTCTCATTTCTCTGTGTGAATCATGGAGAATAACGCGTCCATGCCGAACATCTCAGGGAGAACGATCTCCGTGGGTTTCTGAGAGATCTCGGCAATAAACGGCTGAAACACGTTCATCCCTCGCCCTTCATGGAATGGGCGTTGGTGGAGTAAAGAGCTCAGAAGACGTCTCCGCAAGAAGAATCTTACAGTTGACACTAACGCAAAACTTTATAGGAATTTTTCTTCACGTTGTAAAAATAAAAGAAAGTGGAAATGAAACAATACATGAAAATAATAAAGAAAGAATACAAAGAATAAAATTCGCTAGAGATTAATCCAATGATCAATTAGAAACTGATTTATGCACGGTATGAGTAGAACGGGTACAAATGAATAAGGAGGAAACTTTCAGTGAGGTGGTTATACAATGTCCGGTTAAAATCTGGTAAAGCAGCCGGTTCAGACCATATTCCCCGGAGCTCATAAAAAGCGGATACTTGGTTAAAGATTATATGGATTAATCCTAAATGTATAAGAAAAGGATCAAATACCAACTAAATGGAATGAAGGGATTATATGTCCAATGTTTTAAAAAGGTGAAAACTATAGGCCAATCATAGCCTACAAGATTTTTGCCATCTTAGTGAATAAGAGGTTTGCGGACATAGTTGAATGTCAACTTGACGAGACCCAGACAGGATTTAGACCAAATAAATCAACAATATATAACATCTTTATGAACAGGCAAATGTTTGAAAAATGACATGAATATAGCATTGACCTCTAAAATACATTTGTGGACTATACTAGAGTCTTTGACTCAATTAAAAGAAATAAAATACCTGATTGCCTATACCTAAACACAGTTCCACCTAAGCTTGTACGACTAATTACGCTAACATTAACAAATAACAAAGGAAGAGTAAAAGTTATTAATGAGCTCAGTGACCAGTTTCATGTGTTATCTGGTGTCATGCAAGAGGATCCTCTATCTGCAATCGTCTTTAACATAGTAATACACACAGTATTGAAACAAATGGACACAAGAGGGAACATTTCCACACATTTAAAGCAAATCGTGGCATACGCAGATGTATTAATATCTGCAAGGTCGAAACAGTCATTAACAGAAACTTACCATCAGCTCAAATTATTATCTGCACCTCTCGGCCTTGTAGTAAATGAAAAGAAAACGAAGTTTCTGCAATGTTCCCGTAATGCCAAAAGAACTGAAAATCTCAAATTGAACAACACTCAAACAGAAGCAGATAACTCGTTCAAATATCTGGGATCCATAGTTAATGGTATGAATGAGATTGACGAAGAAATAAAAGAAATAATCTCTCTGGCCAATTAGGCATATTTTACAAATGCAACACTATTTAAGAGCAAACTAGTACCCAAAAGCATGAAATTAAAACTATATTGGACAATCATAATGCCCATAGTAACATATGGCAGTGAAACATGGGTGTTAAAAGGTGCAAATAAGGAAAAACTTGCAGTATTTGAAAGGAAAATACTCAGGAAGATATTTGGTCCTACAAGAGAAGAAACTGGCTTTTGGACAATTAAAACAGATGCAGAATTAAACTAATTCATAATAGAAATATAATAAATTGCATTAAATCTCACATTGAGCTGGTTTGGCCATCTCTGCAGAATGGGAGAACAAAGAACTGTGAAGAAGGTATCGGAATGGAAACCATTAGGTGTTAGACCTCAAGGAACACCGAAGAAGACATCTACATTGATTTACGTAGAATGAAAGTGGATTGGAGAAAGAAGGTCTAAGATAGGAAAGCGTGGAAGCAGATTGTTGAGAAGGCCAAAACTCTCCCATCAGAGTTGTAGAGTCTGATGAAGAAGGAGGAGGTTATACAATGCAATTGATAGAATGGTCCCTTGTTTGTTTCCGGAGACTAAATTAGTATATTGTACTCTACGTGGTAGTACGCTATCTGCAACTCTCTTTTTTTTTACAAAAAATTTAATATTATTTACGTAAAGAGAAGAGGTCGGAAAAGATTTAAGAGATGACACTTCGTATAAATATTTTTCCTCATTTATCAAATAAAGGATTAAATTTAATATTGATCTGAAACGCTTTTGTGTTCGGTAGATGAATGTTCAAGTTGAGAATAAATTTTAAACAACAGTTTGTCAAATTCAACTCAGGTCTATTTTTTACGCACGAATGAGATCTGAGAAAGTAATTGAATAGGTAAAAGATGTATGTACTTACATCAAGACTTGCTCAAAATTATCATGGTAAAAATAAAACTGCCCTGAATAGTGTACTCAAAGTCCTCAAAAGTGTTCAAATAACTTTTTCAAATAACTTTTTCAAGTTAAATAAAGTTGGATCAGTTAATACAAATACAAAAAAAAAAAGGAACTGATACACAAAAATAAAAAATGTGTTCCCAGAGTAAATTGTGAAATCAATATAGAATATAAATCGAAACAGAAAAACAAATAAAAAAGCACGTAGCTGGAAATGAAATAAATTCTGTGTATGTAATTCATGTACCTAATACAACGGGTGCACGGCATGGGAGCGCGACGTGAATTAGGTTCTGAAATGATAACACAGAAGATATTTGAGATTCTTCAGGAAATAAAAATTAAAGAAATAAAAATCTTAATGAAAAGTTAGCAAGTTGAAAATTTGAAGCTACCTTCCCATGGAAAGGGACGAGCACCTAAATATCTGGTAATTTAATGTATGTAAAGAAAAAGTAAGATGAATATATGGAAAGAATATGTCGTAGAATGTCAAACTATTGGGACGCGACAATCATAAAGTAAATGAAAAAAAAAATCCTGTATCTACTTGCAGAGTCAATGCCATGATAACTGCGGGTAGGTGAAAATAACGATGTATAGGAACAGGGATCCACCTTCATCTAGCTGGAACTATCACATATCCTATTTATATTAGTATTTTTATTTATTTAGTTTTAATTCCTAATCTTTAACAATGTCATTATGTGGAATAGTCTTGTCTTGGCTCTTTTAGTTAATATCTCTTTCATATTGGGGGTGCCCATCTCTAATACGTCACATTCTTCAATGCATCCCGCAGCGAACATATCTTCAAGGTATAAGTTTCGAAGTCAATGAAGTCGTCTTTCGCAGGTATTAGTTATGTTTTTTCTGTCAAGTCCAGGTGTTAGTATTGTATGTTACAGAGCTGTTTTTTACACCTCCCAAACAATGACTTTGCCCCCACTGTGGGATTTGGCGGCGCAAGTGGCAGAAGAAGACTCATCTGAGTCACCTCTTCAGAACAGCGGGAGGCGTGGCCTCACCGAGAGCTCAAGAAGCCACTCGCCGAGAAAAGGAAGAGAGCGTCATCCGGCGCAGATACATCAACCACGACGTTTCAACTACTGCCCGTTAACGCCTATGTGCACGAAAGTGTTCACTTGTCACCTTCCGCTCCGCGTAATGTCTGTCTCTTCCACCTTAGCAATCACATTTCTACCTATAACACTCACACTTCAAGTAGAATTGAAATATTAATATTTTCATTAATATTACATATTCGAGCAAAAAATTAAAAAATATATATTTGCCTAACCCCCTCGTAATTGTCCCCTCTTTACTTAAGAATACGATTATACCGTATTACATGATAAATCAATTATTTACGCACCTCGCATGTTTGACGTAAATTTACACAATCTTCCATGATTTACCAAGTGCCATGATCGAAACATTTTATTATTGTTTCAAAAATCAGATGTGATTAATAATATAAATTATCGAATATGAGCATTTACTAAATTAAACCACTGTCTACATAAGTCAAATCTAACCAATCATGGTTCATTTGGGCCCTGCAATGGTTTCCAGAATCTGCCACGTTGTAAGCACCCATCCCTTGTCACTACTGATAACTCCAAGAGCTACATCACCAACCCTGTGTAAATGCGAGGCGTCTTCAACGCACCAACCGCTGGATTACCGCTGAGACGTAAAAAGGACGTGACAGTATCACGGCCAGGTGGACTTGCCAGAAATGTCATGGCATGTTATAAGGGAGGGAAAAATGCTGCGGATGCTTAGTCGAGACAGCTGGGATACAGTCTGACACGTGACGAGCAGTTTCTTTAAGTGAAAGTCATCTCCCGTAATTTGATTTTTATTTCGCAGAGATAACTTTTCCTTGGCTTTGCTGACGTTTCAAAAGAGAAAGGTAGAGTAGAAACGTATACAATACTTTTGCCCTCATATGACGATGCACACACGTAGCATTCTTGAACATCACCAAATCATCCCGGGTTCAATTCCCGGCGGGGCCAGATAAAGTTTGTAGCTTTTCACATCAATGTCCCAGTCACAAAGTGAACCCTCCTTCTTCTAACCACCTCCCACTACTCCCAGTATCAGTAACTCTACCTATTAAATACTCTTACTAACCCCTCCAAGTTGTTGCTAAACAAAGCTAACCTGTACACCTATTAACAATAGCCTACCTCCCAACTCCTACCTCAATGTGAATTAGCTTCAATTGCTCGCTGCATTTCCCATTTACAAATACTACAATTGAAAAAATACACGTAAATATAGGACAAAAGATTACTGTCACGAGTGATTTTCCATACGGTGTAATCGACTTGATATAATTTCTCCATGTGAGCAATAGTTACTAAATTCTCTTCTATCACGTTTAAGTAATTTTAATGTAAAGATAAAGAAATTTTACAAGCCAAGGGAAACAATTAGGAAAGATTTATGGCAATCGCATCATTATTTAAATCCGTTGCAAGTCGCTGGATTGATTTTATCACAACAATTTTATAAACATAGGAATAAAACCACGGAAGCATAAGATTATTAATACTGATTTCATATTGAAAATATATTAGTTGCTGTCAAATCACATGCGTAGAGTATAGAAATTAATCAAATTTCTACTATTTTAAAAAGACATGCGGCAGCCATTTCGTTCGTGAAAATGCCCCACAATACCACTCGACAAAAAATATAAGCAACCTATTGAGTCGGAACCTTTTAAGGAAATTCAAAGGAGCATTCCCCCATTGGAGCAATAATTTATTCAGAAAATATGACGTACAATAAAAATGTAAAATCCCTAGGCGAAAAAAGCTTTAGGGGAAAGGGAGAAAGATTCGTAAATCTCATCTCATGTAAAATCAGGTGGGATAATTCACTGAAATTTTTAACTTCCAGGGTGAAGATTCTGAGACGGAAATATATCTCATATGTAGATATTCTTGTGTGTCTCACGAAACCTGTTATTGCTGTAGAAAAATAAACCTCTCAAAATGAAAGTGAAGATTATTTTTCTAACAACTCCACAATTTAACATTATTGTAAAAATTGAAAATACAAAAAAAAACTACATCGTAGTCATCAAAACAAAATAAATCAAATTAAAAAAATATAATGTAAATAAATAATTGAAAAATTAAATATTTGGCGAAAAGAGTTCAAATTCTGTGAGGATATTTTTCCAGAATTTAGAAACTGAATAAATAATTTTGCAAATTTAACATTCTCCATTATATTATTGTGAATGCATACGTTATTTCACCAAAATGACACTTGTTGGTAAAAAACAATGAGAAACACTTCCCATAAAGAAATTCTATCGCAAAGGCGATCTGTATTGTTTTGAGTGATATGCATTTAACAATTCTTCGAGCAATTCATAAAAGAAATATGTATAATGTGATTTCCCTTCACACTTTCTCTTATCACTTTCAAGAGCGACGCCAAGCATAAATCATGCTGAATGCTATTGATCGTTGTTGCTTCGTTATGTCACTGCACTCAATGTTGCTTGTAATTCTTTTTACAACTTTATTCACGTGAAACTCAAATTTTAGGTGACATAAAATGAGTTTACGATATGTTCTTTCACCATAAGTTCTTTTATGATTTGTATGATATGCCATGATTATGAACTTAAAAGAGCAACCATTCGCTACAACTGGCTTCTGTAGTTTTGCAATTTTTTTTCTGTGTAAACTCGCCCCTTCTTCAATAATATTTCAACATCGAATTAAATATAAATTTATTTGTTTCATGCACCACATAAGAAACGGTGCAAGTGTCATTTAGCTTGGTGAGTCTCCACATGTGAATAAACATTTTATGAGTTTACTCATAATGCCTAACCTCCAACGACGTGCCCAGCAAGATCATCACCGAAAAGTAGAGAGCTATATCGCTTCATGTCGTATAATTCAATACAAGTCATCAATTAGACTTTTTCCCTATATATTCTTTGTCTTCTCTTTTAAGGCTAAATTTAGTATTATTATTGCATTATTTCAAACTATCCCACAAAAGACGTCGAAGGTGTGCTCATGGTAGAGCTGCGCAATTACTAGACCTCGGCACTAGGAGGAGATGTGATTCGCTCCGGCCGGTTTGACTTCAGGACAGGCCCGGTACTCATTCTACAGTAAGCTGAGGAGGTTGGTGGTCTTCTGGATGTAGAGGTGTGATGAAATATCCCACACCCAACTAGAAGTTGAACTCCAACCATCTAGCAGCAGCAGCTCAACGCCTTTCCCACTGAACCACGCTGACATCTTTATATTTATAATTAAATTCAACGAAACATATGATCGTCCGTTCGTCCTTATTTTCAATTTTAACTCGTAAACTTGTTAAATAAGCTAATAGTTGTATCGCAAATCGTGTACATGAAACAATGAATCAATGCATGTATATGAACCTTGAAATGTATATGAGGCAAAAGTCCGGAATTACTTCTGGCTGCACATCTACCTAAAAATTTTAACTGTTTTATTGTTGACACCACTAAGTAGAATTGGGAAGCCACATGATGAGTATTCCAGTATTTCAGATTGCTTTGAATATAGAAAATTTATTTAACGTAAGTAAAAAATGTGGATCGATTTAAAAATAAAATTATATAAAAACATTTTCCTCTAAAGACTTGTTGGAATTGTTTGGATCTAACTTCGACAATCTAATACCATTATTAGGGATTCTATTCTCGCTCTTCAACCCAACCACTCGTGAAATACTTAAAATCGATGAATGATTTAAACTTCAAATTATAATTTTATTTGTATCACATAATGTGTAATCTGTAATGAACAACTATCATTTCAGAAATTTTTTTGTATTTATACATTTCTTTCGACATGTCATCATGAAGCAGACCTCTCGCTTTTGCAACAACGCAACATATATTCTTGTCTCTTTGAAAGTCGTACCCCAGTAAGAAAATTCTATAATCAGATAAATGTTTCATTAATTGTAGCAATCTTACTCCTTAATCCATCATCCATCTCCTTTCTCGCCATTACAGGTGCCCTGCGACTCGAGCTGTGAAAGGGGCCAAGAAAGGTTAAACGCGAAAACGCCCTGCTATTAAGATAATGGATAGGAACATTACAGAATGATAGCCCATTTCGTATATTAGATAAGCCAATACAGATGGGATCTTAACGTAAATATACTATTTATCGCGTATCTTGGCACATAACTTTCCATTTCCTCGGGATGAAAGCATCTTTCACCATCCTTAAATCTGGAGATCGTTTTTTAGTTTACTATTCAGTGTAGCACACCTCCGTAAGATACTAGGTGAGCTAAACTAGTTAAACACACCTAGTATTGGTAAAACGAAATTGGAGAGGAAAATAGTTGTATACACTGTTTGAAGTCTTACTTTGATTTATACATTATATCTTCAACATGAAATATTAAATTGTGTTATACAATGACGAAGTGATATTTAATATAATTACATCTTAAAACATTTTACGTACTTCAAAGTAATTTTAGTTTAAAGTCTTTCATTGGATTATAAATAATTCATCGTTAATTCAACATACATTTTGTGACAGTCACAAAGTTTACTGCTCAGGAATTACTTTTAGTATAATAGTTCACTGATGTGCACATTTAGAGAGGACTAATAGGAAAAAGCAACAATGCCTATAAAACAAATACATCGAATAATTATCAACGTAAATACGTCGATAGTACCAATAGTTTAATTTATTTTTACTTATCATTTATAACATTGGTGATTAATCTACTCATCTAGTATCCTGAGATCAATTGTGTAAGTCTTATACCAGCGTTAAAAAGTGTTTAAAATATTTTATAGCAGTATCAATTGAAAATATTACTATTTATTGATTTATTTATAGCTGGTAATGTGACAGACAAAAAATTGCAAGTTGTAACATTCATAAATATTTTGAACATTATGATAAATTTTCAACACTTTTTCAGCCACTGCCTTCGCAGTGACAACGTTATGAACATTATGAGAATCAATAAAGGTATCAGGATTAATGAAATGAGCGGGGAAATCTATTTCTTGTCTTGATGTATGAACCCACAACCTTTGGAGTTTCGAACTTTAGCATTAACGTCAGGAGATTATTAAAAATAAATATTGCAGATAAATTTCTGATAAAACCCCTTACTACTCAGGGTTTACGTAACTCGTCTTTCCGTGATGTTCTTTCTCTCCACGTAATACTATTATCACGCTTTCATCTTGCCCATCCCATCTCACTAGACGTTCATCACTCTCACGCTTAGTCTCGCATAGTCTTTCTTCACTTCGTCTTCCCACCCTACACTCCTCTTCGAAATTGTGCATGCAGCTCGCGATGTGCGGTCAGTGGACGTACGCTCTATCTGTGACGGCGCGACGCCAAAACGGGACGCTTAAAAATCCCGCTCCCAGCTGCCAAGTTCATTTTCATTTCGCTCCGGAAGTACGCGGAGAAATAGGTTTTCTTCGCCCACGACGTCTGGGAGAAAGTGAAGATATGGGTGGTATTAAAAGAAAAATTAATCAAGTCGTTTACATTAGAAGCAGTGAATAAAAACGAGGGAGGATAAAGACGAAATCAGCGTAGAATTAGAATTGATTTTAAAAAAGTAAATAAGAAGTTCGCGAAATATTGTGAGAGAGTTCAAAAATACGGAATCTTACTAGGGATTTAAACTCTCCACCGTTCGGTCTCCGGTCTTAAGCATTCAAACCGCGATCTCTTTCATAAATAAATAAGAAATTTATTGTCAAAAAAGCAACACAAACTGCATATGACAACGTGAAGGACAATAAACTAATTTACTCTCCGGGAGCAAGCTAGGGACCATCCCATCAATTCTGTTCAAGGGCCCTAAGTCAGAGGCGGATTAAAAAATTAAATTAAATTCCTAAATAATATAAAATGTTAGCTACGTGTTACTCATAGAATATCAACAAATTTTTAATTTAATACAAAAAATTTATTCGCTATAGAGTATTATCGAACTATAATTTATTCGGAAAATAGTGTTGATACATCGTAAGTACTAAAATAACACTAAATTCAAGATTTATTGTTTCAACAACAGCCTAGATTACCTGCATAGCCCAGATACATAAATAAACCAAATGCTCAGGGTACACATTACAGACCTTCTCTCCTGTAACATTCAGAGTGTTAAACCGTAAATGGTTCAACCCTAAACTTCAGTTATTACAATGCATAAGAGAACTTCGTGATTTCAAACCATACTTAAAGAGTAGTGGTAGCCCAGCAGTGACCAAAGCAGGAATTCGAGTTCGAGTCCAAGCCCTTCGCAATTTTCATTTGACCGTACACGATGTAATACCTAAAGTATAGGAAAGACAGAGATAAATATTTGCGTGTGTAGTAGGAACATCGAAACACCAGATCATTCAATATGGGATTGAAAAATGTATAGCCAAGAGAGAGCAGGATTTGCGAAAGAAAGAGTTGGGATGCACAACCAGATGAATTTCACTGCGGATGAGAACATTTGCAAAAATTTCCAGAATTATGAGACAGAAATCGCGCCGCTAAAGAAGATCTTCCCTGATGTGACGAGGGATGATTGACAGTTACATGTAGAAAATACATAAAGCAACCCATAATTATTTTGGAGACGGGATTATCTGGTTTTAAATTAAAAGTAAAAAAAAATAATTTCTCCGGAGAGTTTCTTCCCTCCTAGATATAATAAACCTGAAATTTATCGTGAAAGATAACCTTCTGTTATCAAAGTGCGAAATGTGTTTCACTCTTCCCGTACAAAAATTCTGTAATGTGACATTTTGTAAACACAAGGTTACCTACCGATATGATACATAATTTCATTGAATACGATTCAATTTCCATGCTAATACTAGGTTTGTTTGTAAGAAAAAAAGTTTTAAGAAAATTTGGTCTGGTAATATCCTGAAAGCCATGTTATTTGTCTTAAAATATCATTTAAAATAAAAAAATCTGTGATTTGTATATGGGAATTGGAATGTATATCGAAGGTTTTAGTGTCGTTACAGGATAATGTCACACTCTCGGAAAAATAAGGCTCAAATCTAAAACGCACCAATATAATTATTTCGTATCAAATTGTTTTATAAATTCATTAAGAGAACACTTGTAGACGTAAGTTTTTATCACACAAATACATGCAACACCTTTCATATACATTTTTTTTTAAAACTCTGTTCCTATCGTTCATTACGAAGATGAAATGTGATTTTAAATATAACTTAAAAAAGTCCCGATACATTACTACAAACAAGCTAAGAAAATACAATATTATATTGATGAGTATGTTGCATACAAGATTGTGTCAAGCATTATACACACACACACACA
>NNCF01128073.1:587747-606479 GCA_002313205.1 Laupala kohalensis | reverse complement strand
ATATATATATATATATATATATATATATATATATATATATATATATATATATATATATATATGACAGACGACATAGCGCAATCTCAAAAGTGGAACGCGACAAGGAAGTGCGAAGTATCAAAGGACAGGGTAAAGAAAGCTCAACGCAGCTTCACAACCATTCCAAAGACACACGGCCCCGCTCCTCATCCTATTATGAAAAACTCACATCAAGAGACGAGAGAGGGAAAAGGGAAGAGGGGAAGCGGTGGCAGGGACGGGCCAATTACGCGGCTCTTATAAGTGGTCATAATTTTTAATTTCTAACTTTTCTTAAGCCCGATGTAAGTTTTAATCCGTTTAATATTCCCGTTGCCACGAGGCCGGTGCCGCACCCCCCTCCTTCGCGCCGAGTAAACAAACTGAGCCACGGCGAATATAGGAGGCAGGGTTGTCTCGGCGGAAGGGGGTAATTGAAAAACCCGAGAAAGAGAGGGGGGTTATCGCTATACTGCTACGATGCGATTGCTTTAACAGAGATGAGTATAAACGGAAGTGATTTAAAGAGGGAAACTGTTTTGATCTTAATTGTTATTGCTACTATAATTTCGTGGTGTGGATTACGGCTAACAAGTTCAAAAAATACTTATTTAGCAATAAATACGTGTTCAAATGTAAGGCAATGACTTTCTGAAAAATATTCTAATGCTCTAATGTTGGAGAGTTTTTATGTTGTCTTCTGGTTTCTCATGAAGGTAGACAAATTTTGATATTTTTTTCTACGTTCTCCGCTTTGTTATGTATACGTAGTATCGATGGGGGAACAGTCACTACTATTTACGCACGTGAAACAACATTATATGAAAAGACCGTACCGTGAAAATCCATCTTTAATACGTAGTACATTCTCAATGAATTTCAATATTGATTATTTTGAAAAGTTTCCTGAAGAACTAACATATGAAGAAAAATCGCCAGGTCGCAGTTAGTGATTTGCCAGTGAACTGAAGGATCCTTTTTGTTCCAAAATCCGAACCAAATATACGAAAAGGTTCTAAACATAAAGAAATCTTCAGGGACATATTTTTCAGCTGTTTTTGTTTTTCAAATATTAGTAAAGGTATTTTTCAGATTTGTTTTACTCCAGCAACAATTTTCCCCAAAATTCAAACTTTTTTCAATATTAATATAAAAACGAAAATACCAGTAAATTACCAAGATTCGAAGGTCACATATAGTCAGTTTCGTTTTATTTTAATCCTCCGTAACGGGTTTAGCGACATTAATTTTCTAGGAATCCTTCAGAAAAAAAATTAAAATTTTGAAGTTTTTATACTTTACGACTGCATGGTAAAATTACATAAATTACACAAAAATAATCAGAAATAAATCAAAGAAGCAAAAAAAAAAAAATGGCAAAGTTGAAACTATATTATTCATAATCGTCATGAAAAATGCAATGGCTGGATAAGCTCTGTTACCGTCCCATTTAACCCACTGTAGACGTAGTCTCCATTCGGGCGAGTACATGATAGCACACGTTCTCTACTCACTCAGCGCTCGCGGCGGTTTCGTAAATAAAAATCTAGTTACTTCCCAAAACCCTCATTCCCAATGGTTTATATCCTAAGTGTCGTATGTTGCAACTTTTTCTTTTTTTCTTTTCTTATTTACCACTAGTACAACAATTAAAAGTATTTATATCCAGATAACAGGTTCGTTTATACCTTAATTTACATTCGCATTCATAATATACTAATGAATATATTTTTTCTTCGTCAATGTCGGATCAGCCATATTTGGAACGGATATTTTTTCGGGTACATGTCCTTACTGAGGAAATACGTCAGAATATAATGATGATAATGATGGCACGATAGACAGATGAAATTTCATTCATACATATTGGAGCACAATTTAGCAATCGAATCATCCATCTTTACCTTTGCAATTTTGATGAAATTTCTCAGAGATAAAATATTACATATATGATGAATACGATTTTCCATTAATTTCATCATTCATTCCAATGAATTGATCCCATCACTAAGTATGAATGAAGTATACAAGTTACTCGACCATTTACACAGGAGTCCACCTAGAGAGGGAGAATTAGGTCACATCAACCGTGCGTGGAGGAAAACACTAACGCGACCGTACGCACGCCCATACTCGCACTTGTACCCAGATCTCCTAATTCAACTTTTTTATGGTGAGAGTGTGTGAGGGTGGGGATTTGCGGACAAAGCAGGTGAAAGCGGAATGCTCCACGAGGTAAAGCGGGTGTTACCGGAGGGCGCTGAACAGCAGACTGTCGCCGCCAGCTCGCGCGACGCTAGAACTCGGGAATTTAAATGCGCCGCGTCCACATTTATAACAATTTGAACGAGATAATATCTGAAAGTAAGAGTAATGTTTTGCATATTTTATACCCGGGACACTCTTACGCACAGGACGGCGAAACGCGCCCTTCCAGACCGCTAGAGTACAGTCGGCACACCTAAAATTGGGGAATGAGCCAGAAATTTCTAATGTTTCTCAATGAATCGTTCATTCGTGGAAAAGTTGGCATCCATTGAAATATCATTATGGTTAATTTTCATTGGAGAAATATTATTATTATTATTAATATACTCGTAGAAATACATTCTAACCTTTATAGACAAAACATGAATAATTTCTGATCTTTTAAGAAAATAGTGAAAAATATTCGTTGCCCTGATTCAGTATGCGTTTACAATAAGTCTAAATTTAGCATTCACTCCCTTACTTCGTTTGAAGAACTCCAGTAATGTATCAAGTAGATTTTTTAACTTAAAGTAAATAAACCACTCTTATATTTTAATATTCATTTTTCTCGCATTCCCAAAGACAAAACGAGCTATTTCGTTAAAAATATGCACATTATCAATTTTTTTATGAAGATGAGAATGAAAGATGTAATTAATTATGTATATAAACTACATAAATGACATATTAAATACCTTTTTAATGAGATTTAATACTAATTTTTAAATAAACAGCATAAAGCAACAACTTACAATAAAAACGCAACTATAAAATTATGTTTATATATCAGATCAAATATTTCTCAGTTAATTTTTTATTTACAATTGTATGCTATTAGGTTAATCAAACACCATTATTTTTTATATTTTTCCATTATTGCCTCATGATTTTCACACTCCAGATTTTTTAATTTCTTCGATTTTTTATAACTCAACATGTGATTACAAAGTTGAAGTGCTTAGAGCAGTTGATATTTGCAACTGGAGAAGACTGTATCAACTGGACTTGGGATGGCAAGTGAAAAGAGACACTATGGTTGGTTTACTCCCCATGATCTACTCATTCGTAAAGGTTAGCTTAGAAATGGCGGGAGTGAATTTTTTCCCGACCAAGGAAGAAAAGTTCGCAATACGCTTTGTGGATAAAATATAGGTACTTCCATTACAAAAAACCTTGAAAAAAAAAGGAATTTAGAATAAAAAATGTTATTTCATTTATGATGAAGTATTGCACGAAAACATAGATATAATGATTTGATGACGGAATTGTTTGAGTAGATATTCACGTTGCCGCTAGTTAAACAACCGATAAAATTGTTTATAAAAGTTATTATTTGCTTTATTTTCATTAAGTTTATCTTTTACATTACCATGCTCTCATAACTACGTGACTCAAGAAACTGTCAAAGAAAAAATTCTGAATTTTCGTTTTCGTAAAGATACCGTTATGTACAGATACCTCAAATACATAAGTTACTTTATCGTGGGTAAAATTAAGAAAAGAGGCCCTCTCAATTAATTAAGAATCTCTATCGAAACAGAAATCTCTTCCTCGTTGTGCATATTCATGTGAGAACATGAATATGAAGAGCTCGTATCTTCGTCACAAAGCCTTCATCGGCCGAGCGAATGAGCGACGGACAGGCGGGACGAGCAAACGGGGCCCATGCGCATAGAAGCAGTGCGGCGCACGAGTCCAGCACAAACACCTCGACAGCACTATACAGAGAGGGGAACCGTCTAGAATCGAAACTCTACAAGAGTAGTAGACATGTGCAAACAACGCGCCGTCCGAAACGACAAGACTGCAGATGCTAGAGCGGATGGGTGCGAGCGGTAAGGAGCGGTGCGGTGCCTGGCGTAGATGCTGCTTAGTGTGCGGGTGGGCGCGGAGCAGAGCGGCAATCCTGACGTAATGAAGTGTGCCGGCCGCCCCACAGCAAATATGCTGCTTGGGACGCAGTATAGGTAAGAGTTTGCGGGGGAGGAAGATTGCGAGAGAGCGGGAAGGGATGAGGAGTCTGTTAACCACAGCGAGAGGATGAAGTGGAATACGGAATAGGCGTTTGGATTACGGAGAATGGATACGAGGAGATGCACCAGAGAAAAGACGAAATAGAATTGTCTGCAGCCATGAGGAGTGCAGGAGAGTTAATACAAAAGGAGGGAGATAAACCCCAAAAAAGGTAAGGTAGGACAAGTAGGTCCCAGATACTGTAATTAAACGGAAGAAAAATAATACCTATATGCGATAACGCACAGAAAGGGTAATAGAAGAACATACCACAGTAATATTGTGAAGAAAAGTGTGCATGAAACTGTTCAAAATTTTTTATTTGTTACTGTCAGTTATGCATTTTATTGGAATGTAATTAGAATTTCAGAGAAAATTAATTTTGAAAAGTCATTACATTTAATAAAATATTCATCATTTTTTACGCATTACAGAGATGAAAATTGAAGTCAGGATTTGGGAAAAAACTGGAGTATTTCTTCATTTAAAATAAATATAAATATCTAGAGATGTTGTAACTGTCGTGATGAAATCAATTTTCTGTAAAACCATGTATAAGAATAATTTCTATACTGAACCATTGATCCATCCCTTGGGTGTGAAACATATATTTGCTGTCGTTTCTTTCTCATCCAAATCTTCTTCACCATCCACAATACACATAAACATGCTCTCGCTTCACTGTCTTAACCCAATTCCACTTTGCTTCTTCCTGGAAAAAATGTCTCGTTCTTCACTATCCTCTATCTCCACTGCCCATATGTGAGCATTCATAATCTTCAGATTTGCTTGAATCCATCCCTGTAACAACTCTGCCGTATTTCATGTTGTGTAGAGAGATACAGATAAAGTCCACTATCTTCAACCTCTCCATCGTACCCTCCTCCATGGCATCACTGTCACCTTCAGGGTCATGCCCATCGGCTAATCTGCCAAGGATTCCCGTTCGCGCGCTAGTGTCGCCACTCTGTCCTCCTTCCCACCCAACGTCACCGCGTCGTCGTCGCCAACACGCCGTCGGTGCTTACCCAAGTACTTAGCGCCGGCCGCTATCAGTATGTAAATGGCGCACGCGCACCCGCCTGGCGGCACTGATAGCAGTGACGCTGTCACCCCCTACTCCTCTTCCTCCCTCTCTCATCACCCCCTCCTTACACCCACATTCTCCGCCAAGGCTCCTCGCGGGCATTTACGATGTATGCTCACTCCGGGAAATAAATATTTAACCCGCCGCCGCTGAGGACAGGGAGGATCGCGGTTAAGTCACAGACTGGATGATATGCAGCGGGAACGACGTCGAGACATGTGTCGGATGAAGGCACGATTCAAGAGATGATTCATTATCGGTGATGAACACCCGAATGGAAACATCAGATTACACAAATCTCTAAATTAATCACTTTAAAAACAATTAATTATACGGAACAACATTTATTTCTTAAAATCTTCCAGTTTGAATTACAGTGAAGTTCATTTCTGTACGTTCTCGCAATTGGGAAAAGATCGTGGCACTGGAATACGATTAACTTCAAATGTAAAAATTCAAACATTAAAAAGTTAATCATTTACAAGAAACGATCTAAATTAAATAAACACACAAAATCTCTTAAATAGAGCCTAACCGCCAGATAGATTAATGATGTTATATTGAATTAAAATGGAGATGCGACCGGTGATGGAACCCGGAAACTCAAACTTTACGCGAACCCTATGGGGTTCGCCTCCACGAGGGCCGAGTCTCGTATGAGATCTACTCTGATGTATGTGGGATAATACAAGTTGAATGATTTTGGTAGACGAAGTCGGGAGGAGAATGGAGTGGTTAGTACGGCAACACGTAAAGCTGAAGGTTCTGGGTCGATCCTTCATCCCGTTTTCCATTTTCATTTAATACAACTTTATAAATTAAATAAAAAATAAATCAAAGACGCAAGTGAACGAAAGAAAAAGGTTTTCAATGGTCAAGATTCGTTAAATTGCATACACTTGTCAAAAAATCATAAGCTAACTTGTTTTACACATACATGTGAGTCTAATGAAAGTGAATAAATTCAATTCGAAAGTATAATATTGTACGAAAGCATGCAACAATATGAAAAGTAGCGAGGAAAATAATGAACATGAATATACCAGATACAAAAAAATATCTACGCTTAAGAGAACTAGATAATTAAACAGCGTCTTTTGACGCATGCAGAAATAAAATTCCAGAGAACTTAATAATGTGCCAGCAACAAAGGGTCAACAGAAAAGGGCGAGGATGATTACATATCTGGAAAGGCGCATCAGCAGGGCCGAGAGAGACTTGCAAGAGGTGCGATCCACGCAGGCGGGTTGCATAGGCAACAGCAGCAATGCAGTACACGTTTCATTCAAAGGGCTGCGAAGGATGTGAGATGTGGAGGGTACGGGGTAAGAGAGAGCGAGACCTTATTGCAGGTACGCATTAGCATGGCTGAGGCTACGCGCGGGGACACTCGGATAACACGCGCCGGCTGCCAAGAGCAGCTGGGGGAAGGGTTGAGTGTAGGCGAGGAATGAAGGTGGGCCGAGGTAGGGATGAAGACTAGGAACAGAAACGGGATATCAGGTTGTACAAGGCAAGTGCACTAGGAAAACAACACTGTTGAATGTTGACACGGGAAGTGGAGGGATAGGGGGAGGAACATCAAGGGGTGTCAAGAGGTCGTTCGAGAGTGAGAATGGACAAGGGGTGAGATATGGGAAGTGACGGGAATCAGAAGTGTGGACGATACATGACTACATAATACGACACCACGACCAACAAGTGCAGATGAGCTCAAAGGATATCTTCTCACCTCAATTTTTTGTACATGTCGGGATTGTTCATTCGGATTACCTTACGAACAAATGTTGTTATCAAAAAATTAAAAAGGTTTTAGCAAAAATATATTAAGGAAAATTATTAACAATACAGTAATCATTCAAGTTTACAAAATATGAAATGTACTTCATAAAAGTTGTTCTTTTCAAGGCACATTTTTTTGTAGATTTTCCGCAAAAAAGTGTTTATATTTGCAGTAAATGATTAAATAATTCTAATATAAATTTTACTATTTCTTCACTGAAAAGGCATGTCGTTTAATAAAAAAATTGAATAATAATTTTTAATTGTGCTAAGACTATGTTAAAATATTTTATTTAACTAAATATTTTAAATCAAATTAACTTACTTGCACGCGGATGAGACTCGACTAATATAAAGTTTAATTACAGGTATTTTACCAAATCAATGTATCATGGCGTTATTTTTCTTATAAAGGAAAAACATTCATCGTGTGAAACATCCATTTAGATTTTTGCCAGTATCACATATTTAAAGGTAATAGCAGCAAAAACATTCCCTTATACTTAATACATTATATACATAATTTTTTAAAGTAGAAGCTTTATTATGTAACGCAGAAGATATCGAGAATGATGAAAGAGACGCCGTCTGGGGAGTCCATTTGAAGGACTTGGATGAAGAAACGCGGGAAAGGTCCCAAAAAGAATTCAGTTTTTGTGCTCGAGTCGTATTCCCTTTGTCGGAAGGGGAGGCTGCTTGCGCATTCTTTCTAATGGGGCGAGACGGCGACGAAACAGATACAACGAGGGACGCCGCTGTAAGAGGAATTACGTCGACAGCTCTTATACGGAGAATGACTGATGTTTGATCTCAGGTGACGGAGGGTTGCTTAAGAACGTGTATGATGAGGGCTCCAAATGACAGAGCTCATTGGACTGGTTACAACTACTGCTACAGAGGATTCGCATGCGATTGAATAGTTTATGAGCCAAGTCAATTGTACTCATGGTCCATGACTTCGTGATTACGAGGACCATAGGCTGTCACAATTTTTTCGTATGTACCCATAGCACCTTCTCAAAACCAAGTACTGTTCGCATCTTTGGCACCTCAAACTAATCAGTCCTAAAACGTCGTTCACGTTAAGGATGTTGGTGCCGTACATGGAAGTAATAAAGTAATAATAATCAGGTTTACAGTAATATTTTAGTGAAACGAATATTTAGTAATAAAAGTAATTTTATTATTCAATTAACATATGAATAACTTTATTTTCTCCCGACACATTACAGAATTTAGAACCATAAGATCAATTTTTAAATAATTAAATATATTTATGTAAAATATTTCTTTTTATCATATTATCATGTAATAAGAGTTCAAGAGAAGTTAAATGTGCACAAGAGAGGTTGATTTTCTTCAATAAAGAATATTAATTTTAAAGTTATTCCTAATATTAATACTAATGAGAATCTAGAACGTAACTTTGAATGTAAGTACGATGAATTTATTGTGTCACAAATTTATAAGAGGAAGGAAGGTGTAAACTTGAACAATCTTTAGAAAATAACAAATTTATAAAAATGAATTACAAACACAGTCAAAACTTTTAAATTATCTGAGGCTTATTTTTATTTTCGCTTCTGATTGAACAACTCCACCTCACTCTCTGAATAAACAGAACGTCGTCTAAGACGAGGTGGGTAAAATCTTTCCGATTCAAGGATTAGTAATTTGTTAATTTTAGTTTATCCTTTATAGACATATTTCATTTTTCTTGTTTAGATGATAAATTTGTTTCCGCAAATATGTTTTTAAATAGAAAAGACGACGAATAACTTAGGATGATAAAAACTTTTGAAAATTATTTTAAACATATTTAAAATTGAAAATATTTTTCATCATCAAACGAGCCAATCCTCCTTATTCTAGTTTGGGTGATTGAGTACAAAAAGTTACAAAAGTATCATAATTAACAGATATATTATAAAACGTTTTCGAATGAAACTGATTAGAAACGAACAACAACTTAAATATGTTGTTTGGTTATCTCTATATTGTATTTCAAAATAATAGTAATTAAGTAACTGTCATCTTTGATAGAGTATGATACTCGCAGAATCAGAATTAAACAGCAAAGCAAAAAATATATTTTAGATATAAATATAGTTGATCTCAAAGAAAATGGTTTGGAAAAAAACATTAGTCAATTTTTTAAGTAAACATTCTAGGCTGCAGAAAAACAAAACAAAAAGTTTTCGACAACTACTCCTAACTTTATATTTTAGCCAAAACCAAGTCAACTTATGAATTTGCGTGTTATACATTTTTTTTCTTAGAAAGGAAATTAGATAGTCTAAGATAAAAATATGTATAATAATACTTTCAAATATAAATTTATATACAAGTTACTTCCAACTTTTCAAATCATTTTTGCATTTTTCCCTTAATTTGTGTAGTAAATACAATACAAAAGAGAAATATAGAATATCTCATAAATTTTACATTCATTAATAGTATTCAATTTCCCTATATAACTTCACAATATATTACCTCTTCTTAGGTTTTCAGGTTTTAACTCTCTTAATACAATCTCGAATACTTCATAGAATCTCTTTTATCGCGAGTAAGACTGTTTCTAGGATTCTTTACAATGCAAAAATTAAAGCGACGCTGTCAAATTTCTCCAAAATATTCAACAAAAATGTAAAAGATTTATGTAAGGAATTAAGGAAAAAGCCATTACTCCGCAACGGAATAAGAAATTGTGAAGAATACGAAATTGTAAATTAACCACCATTTATTAAAGATATTTTGGTGGTATTTTCTTCGAACTAATTTCAACAAATTCCAATATATAATCTTCTTTATGGCTTCCTGTACTAACAACAGCATATAAACTGAGTCGGAACTTTAATAATACCACTAAATGTTACTTTAAACAACAGTTAATCCATAAAATGAACGTCATTATTCACGTGTCATAAGAAAACAACAAAAAAATACCAACCCTGAATTGTATGAAAGTGTACTCAAATACAGAACACTAGGAAAAAGTATTTACTTTGTCGCATTAATAATACATCAATTATAGTCTACCAAAATGTAAATAATTAATACCAAATCAAACGACCCTATTTTTTTATGAACAGACATATAATTACTTTAAAACACAAATAAATAAAGTAGCATACATAACGTTTCAATCCTTTTTGTGGATCATCCTGAGACAAATTGACAACTTAAGAGCAATAATAAGACAAAAAGGATTAAAACGTTATGTATGCCACTTTATTTATTTGTGTTTTAAAGTAAATATATGTCTGTTCATAAAAAAATAGGGATGTTTGATTTGGTTTTAATTATACATGTAGACGGAAAATATGACTAATTCTATAAATAATTGTCTTGAAAAGACTAAAAAAAATTTAGAAAGTAAACCACTCATTTATTTATGTTAAGGAACACTGAAACCTTTTATAACACACGAGTTATTTTCATAGTTTTCTCAACCGAAGACTAAAACTTTCAAAACAACAGATAACCGGCAGAAGGGAAAGAAGAAGTTGCACAAATTTACCCTCGTATGCTTAACTTCATAGTGAAAATAAAAGAGCAGAAGAGGTGAGGTGAGTCGTGGAAGGACATGTAAAGCCCTGTCGGCGACAGAGGCTTGGCACAAAAACGGACGGGACTTTCAGCAATGAGTGCACCGTTGCTGGGTTTCTCTAAGGCCCGAGTCTCTGGGACGCTCACAAAAGCTCCTCCGCCTCTTTTGGCTCCCTCTCTCACACTCGTCGACACACTAACTCTTCTTTCCTGAGGAGAGTAAGAGTAAGTATTTCTAACAAGATCCTTTCTCTCGTTTCTTTGTTAGCTTTGCAGTACCAAGTTCTCTCTCTGTTCTTTGGCTTGCGTAAAGATGATCAAATTGTCTCATTGAGAACTTGTGTTCTTCCTCGCGCAATATCGCACGCCTTCTCACTTTGTGTTAGATAAAACGCCATCGCTGATTGAAGTATTTTTTAAGAATCCTTTTGATCTTACTACGAAGTAAAAGGATCAGTGTGAATATCAGAGAGCGAGGAGTGTAAAAAGCAAGAATAATAGTTTTTTCTAAGATGTGTCGATTTACGCTTTCACATTTTTACGTATGCTTTTAAATGAAATTTTCTATGTTGTGAAGGTTGTAAAGAATACATTTTGTGCGCTCCAGAATTAAGTGTAGTATCTTAACATATAATACGGTCTAACCATCACAATATCGTGTGATTCTTTCATATTACTAGATGTCACTGTCATCTCTACTCTTCCCTTAAATCAGTAACAAATATTAAGCCCAGTTTGCATCATTGATGAAAAATGAAGATAGCTTCACTTTTCTGCCCACTATATATTTATTAATACGAAAACCAACTTTAAAATTACCTTTCATTAGAAAGTTGACGTTTTATGTGTCGGAGGATTTGAAGGAAATTAAAGAGTTTGAAATTAAGTGAATTGAAAAATTTAAAAACAATGCAATCAATTTTAATTATTCGTGGTAATTTATAATGATGTAAAAATTGTCGATTCCTGTATTTAATTTACTCTTTACGACGAAAATGACCTACACCAGTAGAGTCGAATTTATTTTTCTATGGAGGAGGAAACATCCAGTCCAAACACACGAACCTTTGAATTTTCTTGCCCACTCCTCCACCTCGGCCACTCACATGCCCACTTACACAAGCGACACATCGCGTCTCGTCTCGCAGCAATTAAGAAGCTGTGAAATGTTCCGCTGGAGAGTTCCGCGTTGCTGGGACTGGGTGAGGTAAGATTGAAGAAAGAGGCGTGAGGAACTAGAATGGATAAGGAATGAGAGGGGTGGAGGACAGAATTAGGGAGTGCGTTAAGTACGCAACTTGGGAGCGCATTAATTCCGGCAACTAAGTGGTGTATATTTAACGCCAGGTTACCTTGGAACGCAGAGCTCTCGATCTATGTCAAAAGACAGCTCGCTCCTCGACGCGTCATACGTTCCCACTCGATGCTCGCTTCTTAGACATGGCCTGGCGACGTCACTAGGTCGCCCTCGGAGATACAGTCAAGTGGATAGCTTTAAAGTATTCTCCCAAAGAGGACATAACCTCCCTCATCTCTCTCTCTCTCTCTCTCTGCCTTGCATCATACTCTTCGCTTTCTGCACTACTACTCTTGTATAAGGTCTCCCCAACTTCATAGGACACAAATTCTGAAATGGAAGATATAAGTATATTATTCGGACAATTAAATAACAGTTTCGAATTACGAATTGTTCCTTTCAAACATGTTGAAATCAATGTCACTGGAAGGTGATACGTGCAGATAAAATTGCATGTACCACATTTTTAAAATGTAAGAACATTGCGAAGAAATTGTATGTGTATGAGTCGAATGGACTGGTATTAATTCAATTGACAGGTTAAAAGAATTATCTCATTTACAATGGGCATTCATTATACAAAAAAATACACAATTTTTTCTCATTCATAAATAATTACGCTATTTGTAATCAGTTACGTTACTTCTGAAGATAAGTAAACTACCGTAGCGGTAGAGTCTTCACTCCCTTTTTATGTCGCAAAAGAAGAATGTGATTACCAATCTTTGTCATACGAGTATAAGCGAGGTTTTTAACTTGGAATTTCCGACTGATTTCAATTTGATGTCGGACCGACGATCCCTGGCAATAACATATTCCATCACTTAAATTATGTGGGCATATGAACAGCGAGTTAAAGACTGAACTTTGGTTCATAAAATTGAAGAAAAACACGTATTTAAAGCACTACTCATATCACTCTGGTGTACAGTGCTGACGCTCCATCTACGCTTGCAAGCAAGCTGCCATTAACAGAAGCACAGGCATATCCACGGTATTTTTTTATCTTTCTCATTCATAAGCTTAATTTTGTACATCTATTTTTCATTTGGACCAGTTTATGTTCACGTGCGAGATCAAATCCCTGTTGTTTTTATTCAGATAGTGAGTTAATGTTTTTAGAAAAGTATCCCACCTACCTTGCCTTATTTAACGCGTAACTATATTATAGTTAAGTATTTAATTCTCATCTATAGCTTGCTCCTTTTAAAACGCATATTACAGTATGTAGCAAACTATTTTTATTCTTATCCTGGAAGTGTACAGAAATGTTTAAACCGCCTCCGCATTAGATCCCTCGATCGGAATTGATGGGATGATACTTTGCTTGTTTGCTTCCGGAGAGTATATTCGTTTATTATCCTCCACGTGGTCATATGCAGTTTGTAACTGCTTTTTTGATAATAAATTTATGTATTTACATCTCACAATTCTACTACTCAAGTTTGACTACAATTAACGTTCATTATATGAACTAAAATATATGATTAAAGATCACCTGACGATGGCTTAAATCCAAGTCAGCGTGTGTATGTATGTATGTGTATATATATATATATATATATATATATATATATATATATATATATATATATATATATATATATATATACACGTTTTTTGACTTGGATTTAAGCCATCTTTATGTATAATATTTAATTATCTACTACTCAAAGCCAATTTGGTTGTGTACACCGTACGTTTTTGTCCGTATCCATTTTCGACCTCTTCCTCCGCTTTCTTTTAGTTGTCTTCTTCCCCTTTATTGTTTATTTTTTCCGTATCTTTCTTCTTCTTGAGCAGCCCCTCCGCATCGTGATACTTCCCATCGTGTCGTCTCATGTCACATTCCCTTCCTCCACTTTCTCTTCGCGACGTCGAGGGAAGAGGGCTGGGAGTGAGTGATGTTCCCGAGGCTAATCCATCCGCAGAGTTCGCGAGACACGCGCCGCCCTCAACGAGGGTTGAGGTGAAGAAGCGAGGGGGCGGCAAGGAGATGATGATGGCGGGTAGGGGATGAGGGGAGGAGGCTAGTGAAGACGGACGCCAAGGATTCGGGAAGTGCATCAGAGCGAAGGAGTCTGCGGTGGAGCTCTCTACCTGCTTCGCTCGCGATTTCCGTCCCGAATTCCCTCGTATGAGAGAAAGACCTCAGGCGATCGAGACGTTTCACCGGATGGATTCTTGATCACGTGTACGGGAATTGAATAGATGCAATCTCTTATTTACACAGTTCCCGTGCACTAAATAGGGACAAATATCAAAAGATTCTCCATACACATTTTTTTTTTCAAGACATAGATACTCGTAACTGATGGAACAATTCCAAAATCCATCAGTTTGCAACTTCATCAGATGATAGTGCATCCTAGTGACATGTCATGTATGAAATAATATAATATTTACCAACTGAATAAATAAAAACTGAGGGGATCTTAACATCTGTCCGATATTCAGAAGAGTCCGCATTTGGTAAGTTATGATAAAAAGACGAGGAGTGTAAAAGTGTTCGCTACGCAGAAATGTCTGCCAACGTGAAGTGCCCGTGAAACGAAGTTTCTTTGTATAGATTAAGATTACGAAAATTTTAATTAAGCATAATTAAGCACACATTTTATCATTGTCATCGTAGTAGCTGGAGTTAATTCGATATTCAAGATCACGGTTGCAGATATTTAACCGATATATGCGGTTATGTTCCCTCATATTCACCTAGTTCCCTCATGTTCACCTAGTGCACTTCAATATGCCGTGATTTAATGCAAACACGAAGTGTGAATGTATCACACTTTTAAAATTCTCGCATCAAAGTGGATAATTAATTTTCTTAATGCCAAACAAATTAGTGCGGTTTACTAATTTGGACATTAAATCGGAAAATACCTCAATCATCGAGATGACACAACGATAGTACTGATTATGTTGTGAAGATAAGATGGAAAATTATACGATTTTACTCCGAGAAAAAGCTGTGTGTTAAGTTGATTTGGTAGGAATGGATACAGTTCCCAAGACACAATAGCGACTGCTGTGCGAGAATCGGACACACCCGGACGTAATGGAATCACGGCGTCATGCTGCGGTTACTACCATCGAGCAATTAAGGTTCCAAGAGGGTATCCTGAGTCCATCAAGCTTTCCCCTGTCACGTGACCAATCTTGGTACCCTCTTCCCGCAAGGGTGGACAGATTGACTGAGATAACTCTCACCGGGTTACGCCTTAACACGGAAGGGGGACTAGCTCTAATCATGCTTCCTTTCCAAGATATCTTAAGGAACTTAGGATAGTAAGAGTTTTAAGAAGCCTAGCAAAGTTTTGACATCAAAACAATATTCCCGAGTGTCAACGTACATGGTCCTTCCATTTACACCTCCAACACAGAAACAAATTCAGAAAGACATTCAGTGCATCAGTAGGCTAATCCATCATTGTCAACTCAAAAGAAGTCTTGCACGAGATATTTTTCAAGAAAACAGAATAATTTCCCTTTATTTTTAATAAAGGGATAAATAGATTTTTATTACTTATGATATTACATAATAAACAACAGATCTTGAAGCTAATAACGTATATAAAAATGAAACCCAAAGCGCATTCCCGTTATCCGGAAATTGTTAGAGACTTCAGACTCAATTTTTTTTACTTGATTGAAACATTTATTCAGGAATTTCTTCAAGGTCATTCAATATCATGTCAGAAAGTTACGGCATTCGAAAATCAAGCAAGAAACAAAAAATAGCACTAATAAAATTAATTGGTCCACCAAATTTTATTTTGCTATTTTTTAGATTTATAAAATTTTACATTCGTGAACATTTTTCATATTTTTTCAGTGGTGCGCCGTTCTAAAAATAGCAATATCCTCCTCTTTTACATTTTCTCATGGTCATTTGCGTTTTATACTGAATTGGTCAAAATGTTTTAAACATATCACAATAACAAATTTTAGTTCTACAAACGACGCGTATTTTTCAATGTCTCCGTATCTCAATTTTTACTATTTCATTTGTCTCCGCGACTCAATGTTATAACTATTCCTACGTTGGTCGCACCCATCGGATGAAATATGACGCCGTTGCTCGACAGGTAGGCACTATGATTCACCACGAATTTGTAGTCAAAATGAAGGTTTTTATTTTCTTTTTTGATTGTGGAAATAACGTTTTAAGTCTATGAATCACTTTAATCCGGGTTATTCAACTATCCAAATCTCAGAACAGTGTACCTATCTTAATCGGGAATAACCTTTAACACATTTATAAAAAGCAATTTCAAAAAGTTATTGTCGCTTGATGATTTTTTTTCAATTGCTTTATCCTTCACCCCGGTCCCTGGACTCGAAGGTCATTACCCGGGTTTAATTCTCTCTCATTCGTCTCTCTCTTATATGGTCTCTTTCTTATAGGAGACGGGCGCAACAACTATCCAACATCTGTTTTCAATGCTTGCCTCATACACATCATTATAGTTGCAATCTCCTGGAATTTTCCAAAAACAACTTCATTCCGTATAAGATTAGGCCAATTATCCGATGTAAAAACTCTTCCTTTTTCATTAATAATAATAATAAAAAGTTTTGTCGTTCCTTGTCATTATATTTACAGTCGTATATTATATGGTCAACGTCTTCTGTATCTTCTCCACATAAGCAAATATCACTGTCAGTTAATTTCATTCTGTATAAATATTTATTTATGTCCCCATCCACTGTCATAATTCCTAGTACATGTCTATTCGACCGAAACCATTTCTTGTTTGTCTGTGCAAATTTAACATTCCTTATAAATGTCACGTCCCTCAAGCGCATTATCCAACTTACTTCCCAACATAACAAAAGCTTCCGCGTCAATTTATTCCTTCAATGTTGTCTCATCTTGTCTGTTCCCTTTAATTGTTCTCCATCTATACACATTACTTCACCACCTCGTATACATGTTCGGCATGCCATCTTGCGGATTCCCAAATCTATTGGCAACATCCCTACAAGATCCTCCACAGCCTTCGCAGAGATTCTTCGGTAAAATTTGCCTAAATGTATTAGACAAATCCGCTGTAAACTTCGTAGCTTTCTTTCCACATAAGCGACATCTAACCACCTCTTCCACACACTGGACAATATGAAATTATTGGAAATAATGACCTACGTATAATTGCCGCAACTCTTTGTTCCCGATATTATACTTGCTTATTCCAACTCTTCTCAAACCGTAATATTTTCTTTTCATCTTCGTTGTAATATAATCAAAATGCTCATGAAAATTTAGTTTCTCACCCAACATGACTCCTAAATACTTAATTTTTTCTTCCAATTTTCTTGCTGACACATTTTATCCGACTTGCTTCATTTCTCAGCAAGTTTACCGGTGGATTTTACTCCGGGCGCTCTTCGGCGCTTCATTCCTGTCGGGTTCCAAGAATCGGGATCTCACAAGTATCAACAACAATTTAATGTAGATATTCACAATTCGATGTTTTCTAAAGCGACAAACTCGGGTTAATTATCTGTTTATAACATGGTATAATTGGCCACGTATCAATAAAATTCTGATTTTGCACACCTTTGAATCAAGGACCACAGAGTGACACAATATTTAATACAGATTGTGGGTATAAAACATTAAAATTGTAACACAAAGTGAGTAGCTTGGCATTTTAATATAATTAAAACACACTGATTTATTACAATAAATGTGAATAGTTTTTAAATATACTCGTATGTTTAAATTTACCTTTTGTAATTGTTTCCGTCGGCGATCTACATGAAAAAAAAAGGAACGTTGTTTTTTTTCTCTTCCCACCCCTGTTGACCACAGATTGGTTTATTATTTTATAACACGATGTAAATGCAATTTATAACACGATAAAAGAAAAATGCGATTCAAGCAGTATCACACAAAATGTAACGAAAAATTAATTTTCCAAATTATTTTCCGCGCATTTTAAAAATTTCGGAAATGATAAAGTCATGAAGAATCATGGGACTTGGAATGCCCTACGTATATAATATTTAACGTTGAGCAATTTGCGTGATCGCCGTAATAGCAAACAATTGAGCTGATAGCCCCAGTCGTGATATCACGCATGTGTGGGCAAGAGGCGCGCCGGAAGGGTGTGAGTGGGCGGGTGCGACGGACGGGTGGATATCTCTCGTGCGATCGGACTCCAAAACACAAGCCGATGCTCACATATTGCCTTTCACGCACTTCTATTATTCCGCACCGATTCACCTTTCCACTCCAGTCAGGTTGTCCATGGTTATATATGAGCTCGTGTGAAAATACGAGCCATTCCTAGGATTTAGCAAGCGTAAATGATCACCTTCTATTTTCAAGAATACCGTAAAATTTCAATAATTAAAAATCTTTTATTTTGTAACATTAGTTTCATAGTATTTTGGTGTGGAATTTCCCTGATTGTCAACTCTCCGTGTGTTTGAAATTTTATTGGATGATTTATTTTTATAATTTTTATACGACAGACGTAAAATGATCCACAGACTAGAGATGCAGACGTCCTGAAATATTGAATTTTATAGAATTGATGAAACTACTACTGATTTTCATAATACTACTTCGATGATTTGTATCTTTAGTAATTATTTCTTTTAGAAATATTTTTATATTTATACCTGGTTAGTTTATTTATATGCATTTTATTTATAATTTTTTCTTGACAAGATAACCAATTTATTAATCTATTTATATATTTATTTGTCTACATTCACCTGGTGATGA
>NNCF01128073.1:488109-582901 GCA_002313205.1 Laupala kohalensis | reverse complement strand
GGACTAACTGCGTTAACTAAGATTCGGAATGCGTAACACAATTTGCTTAATTGGGAATTAAGATTGTCAATGTGACAATTCCATTTGAGGTTGTCTTGAATATGGAGACCTAAGAATTTTGTATTTGTAACAGTTCTTAATTGTGTTCCGTTTTTTATTTTCTTTCTTTTGATCAATAAACTAAGTTTCGACTCGAGATTGGAGTCGTCGTAAGGCGTAAACAAATTACAACAACAAAAAATTTCAAACTGGACTTGTATATGATATTAAATATACGTATTGACTCAAAATATGATTTAGGAAAGCAGAAATCACATAAGCGTGTTAGGAGATATTTATATTCGATAATTTTTTGTGTCAGTGCGTAAATTGGAACTTCCATGAGTTTTTTTCATCATATCACATAAACAAAGTTTGTAATAATTAACTTCTTTGTCTAATATTAAAGTATTATTCCAACCCATCAAGTTATCATTATTTATACAATCGGTGCCACTAAATATTTCAACTTGATATTGAAACAGAATTTTGAAACAGGTTCAAGAAAACAAATGAATCTGTTATTCCACAAAGGTACCAGAGAAAATTTGGATATTTGAGTTGAGCTGGTGTTTGGACACACATACATTTATGGTCATACAACATGTTACAGAACATATTTTTTGTAAAAAAAATTGGATTTATATAACTTTTTTTTTCTTTCCATTTTTTCGATTATTGAAAAATCGGACTCTGGTCCCTTTTAGCAGTTACGGATTCAATACATATTGCACTCGGTACCTTCTTTCTCAATAAACTGACTTCGCGATCAGTTCCAACCAGATGCTATAAGCCGATGCACTTATCGCCATGCAACGCGCGTAGTTTTCGACACGTGACAGACGCCGCAGATAATCGCAGCCGCGCGAAGGGAAAACACAAGCGCATCGTGATGAGTGTCGCGCTTGATGGGCCTTGCAACGTGCAAACACGCACACCTGACACAACTTGCGAAGCCGTGATTGGGATCTCTCTCCGTGCTGCTCGCTTGTGTACACACGTCCACATTTGGATCGCGTTTTGCGTTAGGATTCATTCCATTCTGCTTTTGTTTGGACAGTTTTGTGCTCTATTTTAGATGGTTGCGGCGTTCCTCCCGTTCTTGAAACACTAACATTTTATTTACCAATGTATTTTCATTATTTTTGTTAGGGAAATGTAACACTGTTAAAAAGTTTCATTTCTTGGAATGCCTATCGATAACATGCAACATAGCTACAATAGAACCTTTCAACAGTACACAATTCGGTTATAGAATTACTCATATTCGAGAATTATATTATCGGAAAATAAATATTGTAAATGAACTGAACCTCAAAATAAATTATATAGTGAAAACACCCGAAAAGACAGAATAGTGAAAACATCCGTACATAATGAAAATTCATTCAAATACTTTGGTCACCACAATTTTTAAATTACGTTAAGCATATTCTTTCGATACGTAAACGAAGAAGCACATTGTGAGAGACTAAAAAAGGAGCAGTTATCCAAAACTTTTTGAAGCAAGAAGCTAGATTGATATCATAAGTCCCTCCACCAACATATTAAACGTTTTATTTGAAGAACTGCCAATTCAATTATTTTAATACGCCGTGAAATCTATTATTTTTCCCATCGCATCCACCGCGATTTACTCCACCAATGTCGTATAGCTGACAGAAGATATCAAATTTCCACTTACGGATTGAACCCTCTGTAAAATACCCGCAAGATAACAAAAGTAACACCGAGTTTCGAAAGTAAACGAAAATGTGCGAAATGAGACGCAAACTGCTCTTGATATTTAGTTAAGCAAAGTATTCTACTATGTCTCGTAACAACTAGGGTAAAAGACTGGTTTTTGACCGACGAGACACTCCTTTTAGTATTTCCAAGGAAAAGGAATATGTTGAGAAGTGTTTGTCTTTGGGGGCGACATAAGGAAGAATGAATGTAGCATTGAAGTCCCAGAGCACATGTATGGTGTCTCAGGATATGTTTGAAAAAATGATAAATTAATTTTAATGTAATGGTACAGTTGGAGAACCAGCATCTAAAGAAGCAATTAAACGAAGGAAAAAAAAGTTAAAATTATGAGTTTAATAAATCATGATTTCTCGTCACAACATTGTAGAGGCATGAATAAAATACGAGAATGGTAATATTTACCCTTGGCGTATTAACGTTTGGAACACATAATAAATACCTTTTAGACTGGTGTTGAATAAACATTTAAAGAAGAAAAATATGCAACAGTTCTTGATTAAAAGTTCAACAGTTGCATGACACCATCATAGCATGACTTCGACGAACAAACAGTTTATCAATCAATTGAGTGACGAAAAATTTACATAATTAAGCAGTTTATGTATTTTTCTGATGTCCAGAAAAGTTACTTCAAATAAACAATTGAAGAACAACTATAAAACGCAACAGTGCTTGTTCAAAAGTTCAACTGTAGCATGAAACTATCGTAGCGTACACTTAGATCGACACAATTCATGAGTGGGGAGCTTCAATATTTAACAAAGGGTGAAAGAACTCGTGGATTCTTTTACCCATGACTTGGGTTATCAATCTCCTACAGGATATCGAGGACTCAACGATTCGAATAGCTGCATAATATATTTTTTTGTTTGAATACTATACCATACGTAGCAATTAGTCATTGTTTTTGTCAATCCGTGTAGTACCAATAAGCTCGCGGAGGGTCTCCGGCGTATATAAATGAGATGTAGCAAGCATAGGCCACCGAATGACTGACTTCCGAAGTGGAGCGTGATATTTATAATACGTCAGACTGAGGGAGTCTGGAAGTAGGTCTTACAGTATGGTCAAAAAAAGAGGAAGAAAATCTCATGACCTCACCTTGATTTTATTTCTTGTCAGGGAATCAAACATCACTCCTTGAGAATAACTTAAATGTCTTCGAAGTTATCACAATATAACCTCAAATTTAAAAAAACTCACTTTTCCTCTCAGCGATGAGGAACTGTTGCGCTTACCGTTCCGACAAATCGATGTGCACAGGGAAGTTCACTCCCTCGCATTTTTATGATGCCTCCATCGTGATGTTTACGTCCAGCGATCCTCAGTTTACAACTTCGTCTCCCATCTGCTTCAAAAATTTTATTCCCACTCCTTACTAGAGTCCGTCGGGGTTCGTTGCCAGTGAGGACGACGAACCGTCGACGGAAGGAGTATCAAAAGAGAATTCGTTAAATATATTATATGTTAATATATCTGCCTCCAATAAACCAAGATTTAAAAAAGTTTATTTTACATGTTCACGTCTTTTTATTAGACACTTAAATTTTTTTAAAGAGTATAGTGTATCAACAATTATTTTTAATTTTTACAATAATTGAAGCTTTCACTCAGTTGTATAACATTTTTTACCACTAATACAGATACATACGTACTCATAAATAGTTATCATGTGACATTTTTTCGTATGACTATCTGAATGACTTCTTTGAGGTGGATATTTGAGGGTTGTTGAATTTTGGGAGACGTGAAATTAGTTTTCACTACTTTTAATATTTCTGAGTCCAATGTTCCTGTTGTAAAAACAGAAAGAAACAAAAAACATTTTGAAATAAATTTAATAGCAAACTATTTAATGATAGAAAATAAACCAACTCAATTATTTAACAGACAATCTTTTTAGAAAAATAACAAATTAGATCACTACGTTTAGACCTCAGTCACGGGATCATCATCGACATAATTATGTTTAACAAATTGAGCCGATATACTTTTTATTGTGAACTAGTCTTAATAGAGGTCATTCAATTTGCTTAAAACTGGTTGATTTTATTCACAGCCGGGGGGAGTTTCAATTAATCTCGTTCCCTGACCGATTCACAAAATTCTCGAAGTTCCTTGAGTCTAATGCTAGAACATCAGTGTAATATCGCATTAAACCCCATGAAATAATACGATCCAACCCGCAGTACAGATTTGAATGTTGGACAAACATCAAAGCATCCATCTTAAGATAGAATAACCAAAAACATTTTACTCGAGAAATGGAAACTTGAATTTTATTTCTACTGTTATATAGGAAGTCAAAACCTCTTACAAACGTGACGCACGCTCTAGGTTTCGTTTTTTATTTACTTTTCAGAACTGAATGTATTGCTCGTATAGTTAACTAGAAGTTAAAACTTTAAAATACGTCTCCAAGAGACTCTGGCGAGCTAATTGCAAGCACTCACGTTGCCTCTATTATCCCTTTGAAAAAGGATAATAATGATATTACCTTGATGTGATTCTGATACAAAATATGTTAAAACACAGGATGTATAGAATACATTTTTTACTTAATCGTGGAAGCTAACCATTCCCCAGGTGCACATTGAAGCCACTGCTATTGAAATAAGAGCAATACTCTCGTTTTATGATAAATGAGAAGGGTTTTATTTGTTTATTACTACATTTTTATGATCATTAACTGATATACCAGGTTAAATTACGACTTTTATTTTCAGTAAATGTCAGATTCGAAGATAAAAATTTCCATAGAAAGAGTAAGTACTCATGATGTTTGACTCAAAAGCATTCATACAGCGATTTCTGACGACCTAAAGTTTGGAAAATATAATCCCTTTTCACAAGGAAGACGATGGACTTTTAAGTTATAAGTACCCTCATGTTGGTGAGGTTTTGCTGTTATTGCATTGTCAATAAGTGTGGAGTGTGAACAAGTTAAAATAAACCATCAACTAACTTTGAAATAGAAGAATACATAATTTTCTGAATGCTAGACGATAACAAAATATAATGATTAACATAGTAAAGGTATTAACATAGTAATTAATAACATAGTAAAAGGCCAACAATAATTTAATGCTTTAAAATGAAAATTAAATTATTCATATAAATATACTAATATTTTGCAAATACTTTATTCAGTATAAACAAAACATACAGATCGCTTATAAGTACTTGTTGTTATATCAATTGCATGTTCATGGTACTGAAGTGTATTAAAGAAAATGACTTTTCATTTTTTACTGTAAAGATTGTTTTTCGTTTTCTTGCCATTCCATGGCGCCAATATGCCACGTATCGTTCCTTTTGTTTCCAATCTAAACAAATCAATAAATGTGCTCGTTTGTTTCTAGTCGCAGTGAAAGCTGGTCGTCTCTCTGCTATTAATATATTCAATCAAATACTCCAATTAATTGTATTCGCCTTTTCAAAATTATTAGTTTTAATTTACAGTCCCCAACTATTCTCAACGTTTCAATCATTCCTACAATATTATATTTTCCAAGGCTTCTTTGATTCTATTCGTATTCATTGAAATTCAGAACAGGTTCAATCAACGCACATCACGTCATTATCAAGAAACGTAAGGTGCTGCAACTTACCCAGAATTACTAATTGAATAATTCCATGTTTCACTTACGCATTGAGTTCTTCTTTCTTAAAACACCATTAGTCGTTTTCTTTCACATTTTAGTTTAACTTTATACGTTGGCTTTTTGCGATCAACCCCTTAAATAATATTATTCCCTAATTTGATGTTATATTGACTTGCCCAGTATTAATGTATCTGACAAACTTTTTGCCGATTTTAACACACAATGACATTGCATACATCTGAATGACTATTCACGAATCAATACCCACAATAAAATTAATAGAGGATCGTATTGTGGGAATTTATTAGGATATTATATTAGACGTACACAATGATGACACATTTCTCATACACGTGTCTCCGTTTTTTACAGGTGAATGATGTAGAATTTGTACACGTTCACCAACATTTTATTTATATACTGAATGAAATAATAACAATTTTATCCACACTTGCACCAAACGCAAAAGAACAACTTAAAATTATAAAAATACTTGCCGTCAATCTCTGTTTAGAACGAGGTTTCAATAACAGAAACCATCCCTACGTCCGAATACTTCCACGATCCCTTCCACTAAAGTCTCCTCCTCTCCCTTTCATTCTGAGAGTTATTTCCTCTTAACACGCCGCCTGCTCATCCCTTCTCCCTCCGTTCTGCTCCCTTTCTTTACGACACTGTGCTGTGACGTTTAGAAGAGCGACGAAACCCGGTTTGCTGACGGCAGGACAAATTAAAGTAAATAGAAACTTAAAAGAATTTAACTTTGCGCTGTTTACATGAATATTAAAGGACTGATGCTGTTAGAACACAGTACGCTCATCGCGAGTGAATAGCTGCTGTGGGGTATCTGTCGTCTTATGGCCGAAAATGGAACCTCACACAGAAAAGAGAGAGAGGGCAAAGGATTTGCTGATTAAAGTGGAATGGCCAATATATTCTACAAAAATTTTTACTTGAAGTGCACCACACTTTTAATATATAAATCTATATAAATACAAATTAAATGCTGTTCGTTGGTAAGTGAATCACTTGAGAACGGTTGGGTCCATTTGGCTATAAAAATGTTCGTAATAGTCAGAATAAGGTTTTTAGGGAAAGAAAAATTGGAAAAGTTGCCCGGAAAATAGGAAAATTCGGGAAAAATTGAATGTGCTGTTTTTCTATGGGATTTTTGTATGAACTCAACACCACAACTATCGATTCGAACGATGGGTATACCTAATTCTTTTTTTGTTTCGTTCATTATGGTCCTGGAAAAGTTTTGTACAAAAATTCACCTAGATTATTAATAAAGCGTTATTAAAAATAGAAGTGTTTAAATTCTTCATTTAAGAGAGCAATTTAAGAAGAAGAAAAATTAATCATCAATACATTTAATGAATTATTTGTTTTGTGCATTTAACAAAGATAAAAACGTCTATAAATAGTAAAATTTCGACGAATAGTTTACATTTTACAAGAATTTTAAATAAATTATTAACCGCGTCATGCCTCGGAAGCGACTGTCGCGAGATGGTGTTGTGTATACAGAAACTTTAGTATTATTATGAATGTGAAAAGTTAGGATACTGTATGTTTTCAAAACCTAGTAATAATAGTATTTTGATCTTAAAAATAGATTTATTTTATTTTTTTCTGAGTAAAAGAAGATTAGTCTAAGAAAACTCCCGAGCAACGCCGGGTGATCAGATATTGTAGTGGAAATAAGAAATGTAGGACGAACATTAATACATTTCTTTAATGATATTTATACTCCTCAATTCATTGATATACAAAAGTTTTATTACTCTGTTGATGCAAAAACCGTTCCACCTCGACTGACAATTCCTTTAAACAATCTTCTCATGTAAACACAATATACGTTAGATAAATAAAAAATATTTTTGTTGTCGAGAAGTTTGTCCGTCTCTATTCATTTTCATACCATTTAAATTTTACAAGCAATTGATACAATCAGCTTTCAATTTAAACTAAAATTTGTTTACAAAAAATGTATATCTTGACATGTACATTTTTGATAGAAAGTGAAATGTCTAACAATAATGTCTTGGCAAATGATGGACTCTATAGATAAAGGGAAAAAATGTTAGAAGAAAAGAAATCAGTCGTTTGGGTAACTGATTAGAAGATTTACCGCGCGCCGAACCAGATGATACATTTATTAATTTAAAAAATGATATAAATTATGAAGTACTGATAGAAACATAAAAAGAACCGTAACCAGACATTTGTTTGGGAGAGGGTTTGCCAATCTTCTGGCCATCAAATATTTCAAATTTATACTACAGTTTATTTTACATTGTGAATTCGTTAATAATGATGTATTAACCTTATTTTACACTGTTTAAGTTAAAGTACTTTTTTGACAATTAATAAAATAATTCCCGAGAGGGTGATGGGCCAGTCCCCCGTGTTCACTCCCAACTGGGTACGTGCTTGGTGAAAACAGTGATAAAGACAAAACTTTGTATTAAAATTCGCAATTTATTAAATCCAATCCAAATAACATAACATTTCCCTTTAAAAAAAATTGGTGTATTACTTTCATACATACACGCATTATTTAACTCCTTGTTAATGAAAAACTTTTAATCTCATCCTTCACAGAATAAAAAAATCAAAAAGACGACCAAGCGAGAGGAATGCAAGATGTTGTTCATGCGACCAGATCCCCAAAAGTGAAAATGAATTTCCGGGACGGAAACTACCCGTCGGGTGGGGAAGGATCAGAAGAGTTTGCGAATTAGAGAGGGATACGACCCCTTAGGGTGCGGAGTGATTGTGCTATTCTCTCCGTACGGCGTAACTCATTCCTTAAAGGGTGAAGGTAAATTGACCGGGTAGCAGCTCCTGCAACTTTGTTTGTCAAGGGAGATGTAATTGATCGCTCTTCATTTTTAGTTAATTGTATTAGCGTAGAATCTTGATACTGTGTTGGTCAGACCTTGTTAAGAGCATAAATGAGGCGTAGGAATAGCACATAGTATCACTTTACTTCTTCCGGTGTTACAAATAGCTTAATTAAATTTGCTTATGCATCATCAATTTCCTCGGTTCTGTTTCATTATAAGTTGAACGGTTCCTTCATATACGATAATGCACCAAAGATATTTGTATTTTAAGTGAAACTTAATAAGGGTAATTTACAAGTTACTTGTATCTTTGAAACAACATACATCATTGTGGTAAAACAATGAATTTTATTTTAAAACTAGAGAACAAACGAATTTCCAAGATACAACGAAACGAGTTTTTGAATTAAATACCTGTCAGATTTCCAAGAACACAAAAATTACCTACATTATGACCTGTGTGAGTCTCGAATTTAACAAGCACAAAGTGCATAGAAACTACACCGTGCCCATTAATCTGCCGCTTCGCACTCGCGTACCCTGGTAGGATCATTCACGCGAAGGAATTATTTATGCTCCTCTTTGTCGTTGACACCGCGGTGGCGCAGGGTTTCGTGCTGCTTCACGAAAGGCAGGTAGAATGACACAGCTCGTCACGCAACAGCGTCCTTTTCTTCACAAGTCACTTAAAATATCATTGTCATTGGGTATATATTCTGAGCGGAATTGATACGCCTAGTAAATGAATTTCATCTTTTACCCTATACCAAGCACCAGCCGAATGAAACACATGAAGTAATCGTGAGCTACAACATGTAACACAGCAAACGAAATTTCGAACGCAAAATTGTTCCCTTCTAAAACATTTCATCATGAAATATCATTTTGCAAATGCTATGTTTGTTAAGTTTACTTCTCTCTTACATGGAATTTTCAATTACGCAAAGAAATTTACAGAATTCGTGGTGTAGAAAAAAATCAACTAACTCTCTCACATGTCTTACCAAATAACACCAGGAAGGTAGAAAGTAAAAATATATTTTAAAAATCACTTAGAAAATTTCTAGTTGGGATAGACGATATTGATAAAATCTATTACTCAATGATATCTTAACTAAAATCGGTATGAAATATGACTTTCACAATGAAGAAATTTTGATGGTCTTTTTATCTTCTCAGTAAACAACTCCTTCATTGTACTATATGTCTTAATTATAGACAATCATTACAACTCCAGAATTATTGGTTCACAACTCTTTCTTTATTACATTTGGTTACTACATTGCCAACGTTTCGAGGTGTGTTGGCCTCTTCATCAGGGCTTGGATTGTATGAAAATAATTAAGAAACTAGATATATTTATTTCAGTTACATATCACGTTAAAATTTAAAATATTTTGGAAGGTTGCAGTTCAACCTTCTCTGTCAAGCAGTTCATTTAAGTCTATCTCATATAACCACAGTATAAGAAACATGAACATTTGGTGGTAATGGTTCTTTGGATTACTTTCCATTCTAGGGCTCATTCTGTTATCGATCATTTTTACGTCAGTAATCAAATATTTTATATTTTTTTAATTCAACAAATTGTATTCAAGATATTATTTCCGAAAACATAATTTAGGAAATGATTTTCAATGAAATTTAAGATTATATCGTATTTCCGGATTATATATTTAGCTAGCGAAAAAACAATCCTTACACAGAGCAGAGGTGTAAGTGCATTTCATTCCACAGCAGCCCTCCTAATATGGCTGAGGTAGGGACACTATATGCATATAAAACTACATATTTATACTGACCGACGTTTCGACACACAAAATGTCTCATCAAGATGTATATATCATTTTCATCATATATCTTATTGCTCTACGGTTCTCATTTATAGTTGTATAAATGAGATACTCACTACTTTATGATAATTGTGGGGCAGTATAAGCCCTGATGATGACATAAAATATGTCGAAACGTCGTCCAGTATAAATATGTAGTTTTATTGCAGATTACTATCTCAAGAACCTCCCTAGTAGTTTAAATCAAGAATCCAGAACTGAAGGTGGCATCCTAATATGTCCTGTCTGGGTCGGTCACCGCTTTGGACCCCGTCCAATCGTCCCGTCCCGCGATGCAGGCGCGTTCACGTGGAACACACCTTCGGAATGTGCATCGTGACCTAGGAGCATGTCGCAGACCGTCGTGGAGCGCAGGTGGCGACCTCTGCACCATTTACATGGAGGGAGACAAGTCGGAACGCGTGTTGGACACAGCCCACGGTGCTCGAACATCGACCGTTCAAGCCAAGAGCTTTCAGCGTCATATGCTTCGATCACACGGTCAAGGTTAACAGAAATCAAAATATACTTCTTACATAACAGGAGAGTTGGTTGAAATAATCAGTAAGGTTATGTTATTCGGTTTTAATATCTCAGCGTTTCTTCCAAGCACGCGGCTAGAATTGATTCTAGCAGATCCTCTTAGTTTGGAGTAAAAGGAAATTGTTTGTTATGGCTGGTGTTGTATTCATGAATCCGTTTCTGTTCAGTGGAAAGTTTTGCTAGATAGTGAATGTGAACAGTGCCAAATATTACAATAGGCGTATCCTTGTGGCAGCATTTCACGTTTCTCGATTTGTTGGGGCAAGGAATCTTTATTTGGTTTTCATACGGCATTTTCATACTAATGTTGTAATTTTGGTTAGCTACGTCAATGACATAATTGTCTAAATGATTGACATTGATTATGTTTATTCTATAATGGCGTGAAATGTATCTATCTTTCTGTGGCAGTAAAGTTTGTGTACATTGCTTTCAATTATTGGCTTTGTCCAATACAAGAAGAAGGAGGACTATTATGTCACTATTATTTCTATATGATCAAATTAATATAAAATTAATTAAAATAATAATATTAAATTAATTAATATTAATTAAAATAGTATTAAAATAGCCCTTGTTAAAATATACAAAGTCTTTCCTCAGCTCTCAAAAAATAACTTAGGATATAATAATATGATTTGATGGGATATATTTCTATACCCTATCCATACTGTTATGCAAATCATTTAAATTTTATAAAAAAAGTTTCGAAAAAAATATAAGAAACAATAAATAATAATTCAAAAATTTTATGTAAAATTGCGTGTTATAAGGATCCGTGAATAAAGCTAGCTGCGTGAATACTTCAGAAACACTAACTTCATAACTGAAATATGTTCCATAGTGAGTAATCAACACTGTTGTTTACACAACTGTGATTGACAGACTAAAAAAATCCATTAGAGAGGAAGGGTTCGGGTTAGAGAAGAAAAATTGAGGAATAGAAAACATTTCTAAGTGGATCGCCTTAAGGAAGATATAACGGACTAACAACACAGGATTAATAGTGTAATCCTGTAAAATGGAAACAGCTGATGGCGCACTTAAGATACAGGTTTACAGGAGGCCATGAAGGGAGACCGGTTTGGGTGACAAGGAGTTACGAAGTCTTGGTTTTGCTCTTAAACATGTTACAGCAACGTGTGAGATCCTACGTCTTGCTGGCATTACTGAAGAGCTAACACGCTGAAATTGAAACGTGAGAGATGAAGCAGAAAATGTGTTAGGAGAATGTGTGTGAAGTAGGAGTACACCTGTCTTTGTGGAACGAGAATGCTTTTTATGTAAAAAATAATAATGTAACAACACGCAAATGAATGTGTAATACTTTTAGGCAATAGTATATTAGATAAAATGAAATGGTCAGAATTCACGCAGTTGCGCCTACATTCTTTGGTTTGAACCTCCTGTAAAGCAAAGTAGCGTAAAAAATAGTTTACTCTAATTCACCTTTAACATCATAATTTTGAAAAATCCTTTCTTGGTAAAGGTATCCGTTTCTGGCCAGTTATTCTGTCAGCGTTGACAATAAATATAAATAAATTTATTGTCAAAAAACAGTACAAACTGCGTATGACCACGTGGAGGACAATAAACTAATTTACTCTCCGGAAGCAAGCAAGGGACCATCCCATCAATTCCGATCAAGGGCCCTAAGGCAGAGGCGGATTCAAAAAAAATTCAGAAAAAATTCCTAGATAAGATAAAAAGTTAGCTGCGAGTTATAATACATATATAATGTCAATATGTTTGTAATTTAACGCAAATATGTTTGTAAATTTACATGTACAAGTTATTATCGAACTATAGATTATTCTGAGTATAGTGTTTAAAAATCATAAGAGTTGAAAAAACACTAAATTCACGATTTATTGTTACAATAAACACGCCCCTAGACAAAGCCTAGAGAACCTGTATAATAAATCCGCCTCTACCAGAAGGAAAAACGGAGAAAAACCCGGGTCAGGATAGCGTACACAGACGTCAGAGAGCACTGCTATCTCGTCAGGTAAGCTCAATTTTCATCCAATCCAATTTTCTTGTACCGTGTAAACACTGCCATCAGTCATCATAAACTAAGACTGGCGTTCGAGATAGTTGTGGCCGAGGGCAATACTAGTTATTCCTTCACTGCCCACGAACGTCAGCCGATAGCGAGATTTCAATTGTTGTTGTATATAACCACCAACAGTGGTGGTCTGGTGGTGGCGTCTTCGCTTTCACGATCCCGCTGAGCGATAGAGCGTGGGTTCTACCTTGCTCGGCCAAAATAGGTGGGGTTTTTAGCTGGAGTTTCCTAAACCTACTCCAGACAAATTTCGGTTCGGTACCATAAGCTTCCTGGCAACCCAACATCTCTCCTTACCCAAGTCCAACGATTAGGTGGAAGAGCAGCTCTCATGGCCTGAACCTCATCAAAAGACCTAAAGAAATAAATAATATGCCAGAACTTTTTACTGAAGATTATTTCAGACTGTTCCTCTAGGAGCCGACAATAAATAATTTATCAACCAATAATCGACAGCTGTTAAATTGCACTGTCTGAAAAAAGTTTATATTTGTTTTCGATACTAAAAACGATACATTAGTGAGATACACATTATTTTTCAAGTATACTAACGTTATATCTGTATAGGCATACTTATTGAGGAATAACACGATGATCAGACATAACCTAACTTGACATTAGCATACGTCTTCGTGCGCGTCTGTAGCGGGCAGCATTTACTGACGGAAGTGACATTTCACGAGCACTACCATAGCTTTCGTCAGTGCAAACAATGACATATAGCAGCTGTGGTGAAACCAATGGGTGATATGGGTAATTCGGTCGTCATTTAGAACAACACACCAAATATTTTACCTCTTTCCCCCCCATTTAAAACTAAAATTGTACGAACTTGTTTTCTGTATTAAATTTTAGAACGTTTACATGCAAAAACCGGCATGATAGCTCTATAAAATATTTTGAAAATAATATAAAATAATGCTAGTGTGAAGAAACAAAAAATTCTACCATTTTCCACCCACTGAAAATGAAATATCGAAATATCCTTAAATCCATTTCTTTGTATTTAAATTAACATAGTAGATTCTCCCCAATTTCTCCATTATTTTACCCTTTAAATTCTTTATTTTGGAAAGTCTTTTCTTAGTGAGCCTGTACAATACAATTGTAACATCCGGTCAAAATTTCAAGTTCCATTCTCTAATGGTTTTTGTTCTGCATCGGTGTCATTGTGGACAGGTGAGAAGACGACACTGCATCGAGAGTACTTGTTGCTTCAGTACTTCTCTAAAGGTAGAATTAATTCTCTGCTTCTCATCAAATCTAAAGATTAATTAATATTTTAAATTTCAAAATACGCATTATTCTAAACTAGTTAATCCTCACGTCCGAATTCGAGTAGAGACATTCACCTAAGCAGTGGTCAGCTTGTAACTTCTGGAAGCCTCCTTGTTTGCTTTATTCATTAGCCCCTGGGCAGCGACTACCACCAAGGGATCGCATGCTGTCCCCGCAGACTTCACCGCAGGGCGCTTCCGTGCAATGCATCTCTCTTAGCGGTGGCGCCTCACGACACCTCGGCCGCCGCGACGCCCAGGGCAGTCGGTCGGAGCGCAAAACAGCATTCTCACTGATAATCTCATGCTCTCTACTATTCCATCACTGCGTTGTTATAAAAACATTGCGCAGTGTGTCACATGAAGTTCTAAAACTTTCATCATAATTTAACAGTAATTACAACCTACAATACATTAACATGTGGATGTTCGCATGTTATTCTGCATCGTGACTTTATTTGTTAATTTATTTCAAGTCTAACTTAACGAAATGGCGAAGTGTTCCTTCATAAAAACAAGAATAATATTCAATTTTCATTTTAATATAACAATTAGTATCCCTTATATCTATTATTGTGGATTCTTAAATTAACAATTTATTCTTTTATTTACAAATATGCAAAACATTGTATCTGTTACTTTAATTTTCTTAATAGTCCGTACCTCAAACAAGGAGAACGAATGTGATAACTTTCGGTTAGGTGAAAATGGTGACGAGCCGGGAATCGAACCCGGGAAACCTGTTTTGTTCGCAGGGGTGTTAACCAGTACACCACCCGTTCGCTTTTCACAACTGACCACTATTTCCACCCATAATTAAACCAGGTGCCACACAATGCTGTGGGCACTTTATTACCGGTTTCACACGTGTTAAGGTTAGTTATGTAATATGTTAAGGTTCATTATGTAAGTTCTTTACATAACTAACCTTAACACGAAGGTACGTGTGAAACCGGTAATAAAGTGCCCACAGCATTGTGTGCCGCCTGGTTTAATTCTGGGTGTAAATGGTGTACAGTTGTGGAAAGCGAACGGGTGGTGTAGTGGTTAACACCCCTGCGATCAAAGAAAGTCCCGGGTTCGATTCCCGACACGTCGCCATTTTCACCTGACCGAAAGTTATCACTTATCTTCTCCACGTGTAGGGTACACGGAAAAAATATATACAACGAGAACGAAGTTGGAAGATGTTCTTATACCATTTTAAACTTTGATTCATAGTTTTTGAGAGGAAATTCTAATAATAATGGTGATGATTGATCAATCTTACATGGATTTAACAATTAAAAAGGAAACAAATAGCCAATTCACAATATCAAAATCGAGTTAACTGGGATAGAGGAATAGAGTTTGAAATATAACTAATCAGTTTTCAAGTTTGATTAAAATTCTCTATTATTAAACAAACATAACATGAAATATACGATTAAAACTTAAAGGAATTAAATCATTATTTTACAAATTGTTCAGGAGTTTGGTTGCCTCATTGAGAACAGATTCTCAAAACTTACATAACACCAATCTCGGGCTTTAGCTATTGTAAATATCACTTTATAGGACAAAATGACATAACAGAATACATGTTAAAATGGATCATGCAGAAGAAAAATTCTTTAAAACCGAGGATAAATTCTTTATACTGCTTTTTTTAATTTATAATTTCAAGTAGGGAAGTTAATATAGCAGTAAACAAAAAAACATTTAAATAAAAAATAATATCTTCAAATGCCACTATCACTTTCTTTTCGTATTCTCTGTTCACCCACCCTCCTCCCCAAACCCCTTCGTTCGGTCTCAATCGCTCCCTCCTTGATTACCCCTTCATGGCCGTCCACAGAGACCCCTGTCACCATCGTCGTCGCCGACGCTTTCATCGGCCGGCGAAGATCTCGGGCGACCGCGTAATTCGGGGTGGCGGTGGGACCACTCATTTAGGGAGCTCTGAATGGGCACGAGGTCTCCTCTCTGTCTGCAGGTGCGAGATGGAGGGAAGACGGAAAGGTACGAGACGATGATGCCGAAGAGTCGAGCGAATGTCCGAGGCTGCAATCGTCGCTATTCACCAGGGGAATTGGGACACTGCACCAGTCGAGCGGAGAGCGTTGTAGATTCCCACAACGTTTCAAAACACGATCTGTGTCACCAACAATGACACCTGCAGCGGCTATTCATCAGTCCAATTATATCACCATTCAAAGCTTCCTATCATTGTTTAGTCTCACTTTCACTACAGTTTAACTTAAAGTTATAGTTATTACGCATTTTTCATGAAAAAATAAAAAAAAATATTATTTAGAGTTACAAGCACAAAATTGTGCACTTAAACGAGAACATGAACTCAAGTAAAGAGAAATATATCTCTCTCAGGTCCATAAATCACGAATGAGTTTTCTTTGCGTTTATTGAGAGTAGTATGGATATTACCGATGTGTTTGGAAATAATTAAATTAATATTTATAAATGTGATTCGATTTATAACTACGTAGTGTTGTCCTCTAGTGAATCTGTAAATTTAGTTAATAATAATAGTAATATTTAACATTGTAAAAATAGTTGTTATACTCTATCAAAATACTTAAATTTTACGTATATAATTGACACTCCTCAAAACAGAGGAATATCATATTTGTTAATTGAGATACTGTTCCGAGCTACCCTCTTCATTCACTTCTTTTCCATCTCTGGCTTTCAATAGTAGTCTCAATTTTACATTTTCTCGTTGGAGTTCAATTTGCTTGTTAGCGATTTGTAAATTTTTTCCCAACATTTAAATCTTCTCCCCGTCCGATTTTTCACTATTTTCGATGCACTTATCACATTTCCACCTTCCTAAGTCCGCAAATTGTCTTTTCACGTTGCCACAGCTGTAGTGAAACCATTGATCACACACCTCACATTGTGCCCCCGAGCTCAAAGCCATGGGAAGTTTAATACTTCATATACTACACAGACACGAGCGTTTGTGGAAATGACTAGAGACTGTATACCACTCTCTCTGTCTGTGTGTGTCACGGATGGGAAAGTGATTTTTACGTAACTTGACTAAAATTAATACAGAATTATAATTTGGCTGAATGAAATAGATTAATAGATACTGATAAAATGTTAATCTTTCGAAGATTAGTTTCACAGATACGTTTTTTACGAAATATAAAGTGAACCAAAAGGTATAAATGAAAGAGTGGACCAAAAACTATGAATGAATAATGAACAAGCAGAAACAGGATAAACATGCCTGCAAAATATAATTAAGGATAAGGAAACGAGTAACATCATCTCTTTGGACGAGGTGAGATACTCAGAGCAAAATAAGAAACAGCTCTTTTCTACCCCTACTTTCAAACGAAGATTATCACACCTGCTTTAACCGCAGTAGTCATTATGACACACCCTCGTTGATCTCACGCTCATTATCATCCCTGCTATCACCTTACCTGTCCCCAATAGTGATCTCGTCCCACCTCCAGCAGGTCCCATCCCATTAAACATGCACGCGCCGCGGATTGCCGGATATTTAATTAAAAGTTCGAGCCACGTGCGTGTCGGTGCGCTCCGAGTTGAGGGGGTGAATATGAATGTGAGGAAGAGCGGGGACGACACAGGTGGTGACGAAGTTCAGACATTTGCTCAGGATGCCACCTCGCTGCCACCACTTCTCGTCTCCTCTCACCATGACCCAGTTTCAGTATCAATCTTAAGGTTAACTGAATTGTTAGCATTCACTTCAGTCCTTAACTGAATTTTAAAATAATTTTTCAGCCCATTCCTAATTATCAACCTCTGAAGTTCAAGCCAAAATATCATTTAATACCGGACAACTAGTTGAGTTTGGACCAAACGCTGAATAAGCTTCCCGAAAAAAGTACATAAGTAAAACATGCACTTTTTATATTAGGCCATTCGTTCGAAGTGTCGGTTTTGCAAGAGCAAAGTATATCTTTAAAGCTCAAACTTACGTTATCGGATGAAAATATACGCAACAGTATTATATGTTTTTACGATCAATATCAGAAGCCTTAATACAATCTCGGTTCTTTTCAAATATTAATTTTTGTTTCGATTTTTACACCGTAACTTGATCTCATCCTCGAGTGTTCGTTACATGACAATTCATTACTAACACACAACTCAGAATTTAGAATCGCACTTGGTGTATACTGACACCTTACTACCCGTCTTTCTATCCTTACACCACTCTCAACGTCACCCCCATCGAAAGCTGTGGAGCTCGTTTCCGCTCGTTAAACAGGTCGACCCTCCGGCAAACCGCATTTTCACACACTGCATTTACGTGCAACGTGAGTGCATTAATGGACACCGAAGTGCTCTTGGATGCGTCGTATTAACAAGAGCTCAGAATGCCTGATTAAAGGTTCCACTGAAGTAAAGCGTTAGATTCAAGTGCCCCTCCACTGATACCAGGAGTCAGAATGTGTTTCATGGAAAAGTGTTATTAGAGCACGTTAAGTGAGACGCGTCAAAATATTAATTTTAACCCACCTATGCGTTTGTGAACTGATCACGTGACTTCAAAAATATTAAATAAATCAATCAATAATTGAGATATGCATCATATCTTTTCCTGTAGTTGCACAATTAATGTTTAATCTCATTCCCCATACAGAATACGTATTCATAAATATATCTTCCCCTGATTCTGATTCATTAAACATTCGACCATAACGAATTATTTTACAAGAGGTTTGAAGGTATTGGCGATTTAACGTTCTTCAATTTCCTGAATACAAGTAATCATACTATTTAATACACCACCGCAATAATTAATGAAAATTATCTTTCGTTTTGAATAGTATTCGGTTCGTACAATTTAAGAATGAAATTGCAATGATACAGGAAAATTAATTATTATCAAAACGGGATATTATTTGCTTGTCTCAGCAAATGGTTTAATCGACTGAGTGAAAAAACTTTATTTAGTAACGAATTTGTGAAAAGTAACAGAAATTGAAACCAACACAAGAGAGCCTAAAAATGAATAAATTATTTATATTTTCATTAATAATGACAGATGATACTTTTGTGGTTTCATATTAAAGAAACAACACACAATCAAAGCAATTTGAATTAAATTAATTGAATATACAAGTGGTATATGTTATTACAATTGAAATATATTATTACCAAACAAATGAAATAATTAACCACATACAACGCGGTTCACTCTCATTTATTCGTGTAATAACAACTGAATGCACTCTTGACTGTGGCTCAATATCCCCTTTATTTTACATCTTCGCATAAAAATATTATTCATTTAAACCTCACTCCACCTGATGAAAGCTACCTGCAAACAGTGCGTCGATCATTTTAAGTTTTGATTGCTGGAAATCTCGTTATTGGAAATGGAGGCAGAGGCAGCATGACGTCTGCCCGTCAGGAAATTTAAGCTAAAATATACGTGTAAAACATCACCGCGGTAGCTTTATTAAATTGTGTTCCATTCGATCAAAGCGCCAGAAGGCAACTGGAAAAAAGCTCTGGATGAATCATTCGATAAAAAGAAAGAGAGGGGAAGAGCAGGAAGGTCAGAAAGAAGTTTAGAATAAGAAGTGGTAAGACTGAAAATGTGGAGGAGAGAGTAAAAAAGATAAAGCAGGTGTGCAAGGTGGATGTACGAGGTATGATGGAAGGAGAGGAAAAAAGAATTACAAAGAAATGAAAGAGAAAATGGAAATAGCAGATCCAGAGAGGGAGAAAAGTGTAACGATAGAAGTTATTCATTTACGCAGGCTGCCTGTCAGTTTCTCTGCGCCGCTGACCGGTCATTTCGCCATGCGACAGATTAAAACCGGGGTCATTGCGAATTTCGTTCCGATTGAAATTTTTTCTCTGGGTGAGTGTATTTACGTGCCTCTAGATTCGTTGCTATGAGAGATTTCCACGTCATGTATATCCAAGCGCACGTGTCGTATTTAGATATTAATCCTTGTGTTTTATTACATGAGTAATTAACTAAACGTTGCTATGCACTAAATGTAGTTAATTTATAATTTGTACATATTTTACTACGAACAGGTTAAAAGGTAATTTGAAGTTTAATGCAATAAATGTCTCACAATGTATTTCTTTTATACAACAACTAAATTATTTATAACTACTTACATTAATATAACGCCTGATACTGCTCGGTGCTACGACTCAGAAGGGAAGTTACTTTTATATGGTTGTGGGGCAGAAACTATTCTCAGAGTTTTTTTTCCATTCTGGTTCTATAAATTTTCGAATTATGGACTGTCATAAGGACACGACGTGATTTAAGTTTCTATCATTATCAGAGTATAAAAAATCTTTTTTAAATGGTTTATTAACAATTGTATTGTTCAAAAATTAACAACGTCAAATGAAGAAGCAAATTTGCTTTTATGCCATGAACATTTCCATAAACTTAGAGAACTTATATGGTGATTATGTGAGTAAGAGATTTGTCAAACATTTGCTGAATGAATATTGTAAGCTACGGTTATTTCTCCTCTGAGACGGTCTCAAGGTCCTCAGTCTCATGCAGGAAAATACGTCATCCCCCAACCTTGTTTTCGGAGCCAACAGGAAATTTTGCAGTAGATTTGAGATATCCGTAGACAGGAAGTCCACCAAATTATCTTTGTCTGTGAGAAGTGAAGGAAACTCCTCTCTAAAATTTCGTTTCCAAGGGAAAACTTTTCACTTCCTTCCCCTTGGGTGGTTTCTCGTCACAATCACGATGTTGTCTCGTCGCAGGAAATTTTATGAACGAATCTCATAAATGAAGGCCGTCATCCTTTCAATTATACAATGGGTCAGTATCATCTATCAACTTTTGCGATCAGAATCATCAAATTTCCTACACAAGACAATTATTGAATATACGACCCAGAGAAATTTTCCAGACATAAATTTTTATACGAACTGACTAGAAGATAAAAATCCATCTTCAGTGTCATAACATAATGTAATGTATCGTATCAGAATTTCTTCTGGAGTAGAGGACTTCTAACAGCATAACATAAAAAAGTGGTTATAGATTTAGTAAACTTGCTGAAAAATTCCATTACTGATTTCTCTCAAATGATTTTCTATCATATATATGCCACGTTTATCGTGAAGTATCTCTTGAACGACAACTAAAATCCGGCCTCTTGTGACTGTGACCACAGAGACAATTGGACAGAATATCTAATTTGGGAAACCTAAATCGACCAGTTGACGAAAGTCCGATCCGTCCAAACTCTATATGGCGACTTTCCGAATTGATAGGAGTCAATTTATCACTCGTCCACAGGACCTAATATTGGTTGTACTATAAGATTAATTAACTCAATATTTCTGTGGGGTCTCTACTTCCAAAAATTCTTCGTATTTTCAGACCCTAGAGATTTACGCATGTCTGGATACATCGCCGCGAGTCTCTCGCGTCTCCACGCGTCCGCGTTCGTCCGTACGTGCTCTACCCGCACATAAAAGTAGCCGCAACAGCGTTGTAATTAGTGGCGAGAAGTGCAATTCAGCGGCGGCGGTGATAAATCTCTGCAAACTAATAGACCTGCCACGCCCTAGCGAGGCGGCATTGCGAGGGCCGGGGCAGCGCATCGCGGCGTCGCTGCAGACGAAGCGACCCGACCGGCGACACACACCGACCGACCGACCGACCGACAGTTCGTTGCGCAAACAACGCGGAGCCCCCAAAAAAAAAACGCCCAGTGAAATAACTCCCTTTGCTTGCTGACAGACCTGACGATGTGAATTAGGTGCACGAAGACACTTCTTATGAAGAATTTGCGAATTGGACATCTAAGATGGCGTGTCAATATATCACAAGTGTGATGTGTAAATATAGGTGTCGATGTATTGTAGATTTGTCCGTGTCTAATTGATCTCTACAGTATTTAGGGGGTTCTGAATGTTTTCGGTGTTTAAGTGAAAAGGAAAAGAAAAATGAGAAAATGTAGTCTTGGAAGGTTTTTGACCAGTAAACGTCAGTGAAATCGGTCAAAGAAAAACTAGCAACTGATTGTCTCTGACAGATTACAAAAACGTGTTTCTACAGTTTTATAACATTTATTCTTCTTCATGATTTGGTTGGAATTTAATTTGGTCATAAAATACATCAAGATGATAAAAAAATGATCACGTTTCCTGACGGGAACATTTAACTAAGTCACCTAGTGGATTACGTTCTTGACCCACTATCATTTCTTGGTCAAGCTTTTGGTATCAACATGTTCTTCATTTTCTTCTACTTTGTGATGTCTTGCAATAAGTATTTCGATTTTCAGTTCAGTAAATCGTGTAATTTTTAATCCCATTTTTCAATATGTTTTCAAAAAAATAACCACATTTAGTGATGGTGAATAAATAATTATTTTCAATAGTAATATCATGTTTAAAAAAATTAATGTTTATTAAAATACTTCGATTGATTACAGTTAAAGGTAATAAACAGTATTTCTTAGTCAAGGAAAAGTTTAAAATCTAATTAATACATTCCATTTTGAAGAATGTGTTTTCATATAGAATAAGTCAATTTTGAAATCAGTGCACATCAATATCCTCTCATAGTCATCTTTTCAAAGAGTAATGAAATTATTGAAAATATATTTTCAGAAGAAAAAAACAATATTTTTCATGACCAATAAATGATACTTCACGCGTTGAAGAAATTCAATATAAAAATGAAATTTTATACAAAAATCTATCTCTTTTCCAGTTTTGTAAAAAAAAGTTGCAATAGATTTCACTTCAAACATCAAACGAGTTAAGGAAACTTTTCAAATGGCGCCAAAACAAAACCGAATAAAATTTAAAATAAAAAATTCCTAAATGCAAAATATCCTTTAATTAAATCAATACACATTCTCATTCCTTCCCTACACTGTTTATACCACAACACTTCAAACCTAATGCTGAGAAAGAACGTTGTTTATACCTATACCTCTGGTCGCATTAAACACACCAATTGTTGTTCGGTATTGTATGCAGTAACAAACCCTACCATTCCCCATAAACTCAATAATCCAAACCAGGAGGCCAACAATAAGTAGGCCGCAAGTATCGTAACTACACTTCAATGCCTCTGCTCCTGGAAGTTTCAGATTCCACAAAAACCAAAACATTGGTACATTTGTTTCGGCGTGTGGTATGGACACAAGGGAGGCTGTTTGTTTCAACACTGCGGTGTACATATCCATTCGCTTTCATTGTGGTTATGCAGAGTCGTATCGTGGGCGGACATTCGGGTTTGGACAAAGGTGAGGCATGATCTAATGATTATTGAAAACATCAATCCCTGACGCAGATACATTGGAACAGAGAACACTGAAACGGAGTGAGTTTGCTGAGGAGGAGTGATGACGAGAGAACTAGAGCAGAAAATTGTTTCTGTTACAACAAGAAAATGAGATTATTATAACATGCTATAACAGTAATCATTATTCAACTTACACCACCTTGTGGCAAGTTGTGTAATAACAATTATTTATTGATTATTTTCTCAAAAATATTTCATAAATATCATTGCTGGGATGAAGTTTATCATGCGTGAAGTGTATCGAACTTAAAATTTCATTCTGACACCATATTATTTTCTTTCTTTGTGTCCAGGCAGATTAATATGTTATATTATGCATGGAGTGTTGGCACTCCAATGAAGCAAAATTCGTATGCTAAGTTAATTTAAATTTATTAAGTAAAAAATATCATTTTTTATTTTCACACAATTCGTTTGAGTCGTTATAAAGCAACAATATCATATTCAGGTATCTAAAATAATAACTGTAAACAACCAATTGTTGTTTGCTACCTAATAAAAATAAAGTAGTTCTCCAACCCAACTTACGGTTCGTTCTCAATGACGGGTGGGAGCAAAATGACTGCAACGCCATCCGAGTCTCTGGGGATGGTGTTAGTGGAGAGAAGCTTCCGGTGGAGGTGGAGTGCTGTTTATTGCGCGGGAAAGTTACTGCTCAGATCGCGCGGCCGCGGGCGACACTAATGAACAGTTTGATCTAGCGCTCCAGCGCACTCCAACGCGCCTCTGCAGTACCTCCTCTCTCGGACGGCGACGCCTCATCCCCTTCGCTGCCTCCACCAATCTCTCTCTCTCTCTCTCTCTCCCTCGTTTATAGTCGTAACCACACGCATGACCTCTCAAACAAGAAGCTTCTCAATCACTAACCTACGCACTGCATTGATCATAACCACGAAAAGTCTGGATGCGAACATCACCGGGTTCTCCATCTTCAACATCGCTCTACACGAGCTCGTACTAACTACAACTACCAAGGTCTAACGTAGACATAGCAATTGCATCACCATTGGTAGCATCCATCAAAACCACCCACCTCTGGTTTCGTCCTCTTCATTCTCGCCCTCAACATCGTCGTCAACACATCACTGCCAACATTTGTCTCTGTCTGCCACTAGAAGCCACAATATACGCAAAAGTATATTGCACAGCGTTATATGCTACAACAAACACGTGGTAGGGTTCAATTTACAAAGAATTCTCGAGATTACTCGAAAAAGGAAGTCTCCATAACATGACATATTACCATGACACTATTTTGCTTAATTGTCTGGAAATTGTTGAAGTTATTTAACATCATAGTTACGTCCCCAATCATGTTTTTAAGAAGCCCCAAATCGCGATCTTGTCTACATGGAGGTGTTAAATTTCTAAAACATTAATTCGAAAAGTATCTTGCGGAATATTTACTATTAGAACTTAAAATTTTGTTTTAGAGTGATGTCTCACGTTATAGGCTGAAACATGTCCTAAATGTGCAACAAGACTGAATACATATTAATGTAATTATTTAATGAAATCAAGATTTTTGTTTTGTATTTGAAATGAATATTTTCAATACTAGACTTACCCTGTGCACCGTATAGAAGAACTAAAATGCGCCTTGGGCTACACATACTGTAGCTTAGAATTCACTTTCATTACATAGCAACACTGATTCGATATAAAAGTACTTTAAGATTTAGAGTAGCGTGATATAGTGTTACTTCATAGTTCTATTCTATTCACTGGTTTTAGACAGTGACAGTTGTGATAATCTACCGTAGAATACCGTAGAGAATTCAACATCTATTCAATCCCTTGAACACTGAAGGCGCGACAGCTAAGGCTGAGTGACGGAGCCAAGATTCCATGCATCCTCCTGAGGCACTTCATCAGACATATCTGGATATCGCCGCAGGTGTCCAGCTGGGATTTCCACACATGTGCTCGGCTCATACACGTGCTTGTTTCCAATTCACCATCCTCCAGCAACCCCTCAGCTCACTTCCCTTACGGCTCACGATGCCCCCTGCCGAGCACTGACCGTTCCATTGGTAATGTAACCTCGTAACCCGAGTCCTCCCCACTCTCCCGTCGCTCACTCCCACAATCACCACCATCACCCACGGCCCAACCTCCCAAGATAGTTAATCACCACCATTGCTTCCACCACACGCGTCACCACCTGTGCCACCACTGTCCCCGCCATAAATAATACCTGTCTCCCTACGCCGCTGCCCTTTTCCGTGCCCTTATCGACGCACACACATGCGTCCCATTCATTCCAATTCCACTCCCGGCCCTTCCACGACCTCGCTCACCCTTTCACATATTTACTTCACATTACACCCTTGCACCCTCTCCACTGCATGACAGTTAAGCTCACCCCTGTGTCATCATTCATTCCCTAAATACATTATACGACATCCCTCGTTTTATAACTTTATAAGTGGTGCGCTGAAATATGGCAGCAAATCTCATCGTAATCAGAGACACAGTGGATTTCATCTACGACTGACCAATAATTAATTCATCTGTCATCTAAACTGATTTTTTCTCATGACTAGTAAATCAATGTTAAGTAATACGGAGTAATGAATTATGTTTAAGGTGCTTTCAAAAATCACTTGCTTCTGGAATACGATCCAATTACGTTAACTTTACATGACAAGAAAATCTAAACGAGAAGGGATCTGTTTTATAATCAAATTTCTTTAACTTGGGCATGGCGTGGAAAAAGTCTCGCATTTTTCTCCTCCATTAACTCATAAAAATATGTAATATCAAACTCAATAAAAAAAATAGATGACTGAATAAACCTAATGAAAACCGTATATACATCGTGATATGGCTGACTTAGAAAACACAAAATAAAATATAAGAATAGCGTTATATAATCCTTAAATATAAGGATAGCGTTATTACTGGAGTATTGTAGTGTTCTCTTTTTCTTTTGACTATACTTATTTCTCAAGATTATACTCCTATATAAATAGTTGCATAGTGTTGAAGGAATAAAATATTACACTGTGCAAATATAAAACGTATGAATATTAATTAACTATTGGTATTGCACTTCATTTTCATTACCATAATGAATTCTTCTCTTACTATATTAGGAAATCTTTCGAGTGACAATTAGATTAATTGTTGGTTTATAAATTTCTTCAGATAAATCATGACTCATCACCTCTCAATAACCCAAAGTAACAAATATCAGCGAAGAAAGTAGCAAAAAAGTTGTATTGATACATGCAACATTTTCACTATTCAAAGTTCCAACTTCTCATATTATACACTATTCTGTTCCTGTCACGTTAATTTCGGAACAAAATTTACTGTCATGGTTTGAAAACGCACGAATCGCATGTTATATTCTAAAAGACCGTAGAGTGATCTACATTGTATTTAAGAACCTACCACGACTTTCCGAAACCTGAAAAGATACTGTAATATAAAATACGAGAGCTGGCTCAGAATATGAAAATGCTACAAAACATGTAAAATAAATTTCAACTGTGAGATAACTTTCGGTCAGCTGAAAAAAAATGGCGACGAGCCGGGAATCGAACCCGGGACTCCTGCTTTGATCGTAGGGGTGTTAACTACTATACCACCCGTTCGTCTTCCACAACTGTTAACCCAACTTAGGTCTGGGTGTAAATGGTGTACAGTTGTGGAAGACGAACGGGTAGTGTAGTGGTTAACACCTCTGCGATCAAAGCAGGATTCCCGGGTTCGATTCCCGACTCGTCGCCATTTTCACCTGACCGAAAGTTATCACATATCTCCTCCACGTGTAGGGTATTTGAATGTCAACTATGTTTTAAAATCAAATTTAGCAAATCACTTTTCTTATAACCATCCTTTTTGTCTGATGTACACTTCGTTTTCTCTTATTAACAAAACGTTTATATTTTTTGCTTACTATTTCTTAACCACCTCTTATTCCTTCATATTTTCCTTGTACGTGTACCCATTTTTCACCCAAACAGTAAATAGTATGGCATCTGTCGTCTCGGGAGATAACACGGGTCCTTCTCTCTCGCGCGTCGCGGTTTCCTCTCATTCTCGAATGTATCCCGATGCACGACGAGTGAAGGCCTCCGCTGCACATGACACCGCCCCACGATGAAAACTCCGTGTTTTAATTATATTCCGAACTGCCGCGGCGGGCGCCGCGCACTGAAATGCCGCGTTAACCACGCACCGCTCTCGTTTCTCTCACTGTCCGCAATTTCACGGCTTTGATTACACATAAATACTGAAGTAGTTAAAGAAATGTTATTAGGAATATTTGTGGATGGGATATGCAACAGACGGATGAAAGGGTGTATTTCATGGGATACGTCGGCGCATAACTCTTTGAAGGTGATTGAACGTACGTCCACAATAAAATAACTTTGCACAGTTTCGACTGATACGTGCAGTCAAATAAAGTGTCGGCGTAATTTTACAAATTGTGCGCAATATTTATAACGTATCGTGTTCAAAGTGAAGGGCAGGAGATTACGTAAAAAAGCGAGCAGGATAAATAAAACTGGCATATTATCTGATAATTGATGCTTCATTACTCAATGTTCAATTATTCGAAGCGTGTTCGCTGGAGGCAATATTGTTTAATATACGAAAAATACCAAAGTTTAATTAATCATAAAATATATTACATCACTGTTCCAATTTGTATTTAATCCGAATATTTTCAATCCGATTTTTAGTACTGTTGCAAACTTAAATTCGTAAGGTCATTTAATTAGTTTTGTTATAATTTATCTACAAGAGGTCAGTGCGGACAACGTTACAAGAAAATGAATAATGAAGTTAATACAAAGCGGAGGTTTCGTGTGCTCTTCATTATACATATTTTTGTAAACTTCATACATTATGTGGACAGTTAAACAACCAGATTCTATGATAAACAACGAAGACGATAACGTAATTTAATATATAGTAAGTTAATTAAGTTAATTCACAGTTAACCTTACTAATCGTTTTACATTTCGTCAATGTATGGTTGAATTTTACAGAGCAGATGTTTCAAAGAAATAAAAAGAAAGAAATAAAAAACTTTTTAAAAACAAGCTATGTACTAAAACGAAAAAAAAAAAAGTTAAAGCTATTATCAAAGAAATGCAATGTCTAATGCTAATACCTCCTTTCATATTTCACATTAGTATATCCTAACAAAAATAAACGTATTTACTACCTTTATGGCTGAAAATGATTTATTATTTTATGTTGAATTATTTGTTTTCAGAAAGCTTGTCGCGGGAAATGTTCATAAAACTGGATACAAATTAATTTCATTGGACAGTGACAGGTTGGTAAGTAAGTACTTGTCTATAAACGCAATAAGCATTTTGGAAACAAATAATGCAACATAAAATAATAAATCATTTTCAGCAATAAAGATAGTAAGTGAATTTATTTTTATTAGGATCTACTAATGTGAAATATGTATGGAGGTATTAGCATTTGACATTGCATTACTTTAATAAAAACTTTAACATTTTTTATTCGCTTTAGTACATCGCTTAAAAACAAGCTTGTTTTTTTAAATTATTTTATTTTATACTTTTATTTCATATGTATGTCTCGAAATACTTTTTAAACGCAAATATGTATTAATATAAATAAATAGCACAAATGATATATCATCAGTGACGTGCACCTTCCGATAGCATAAACATTGAGAAACGATCGTAATGATAAGATAAGTTAGAACGAACAGCGTAGGTTATGCAATGCGTTATACTTAATTGTATGAGAGACGGATTTTATTTCAGGGGACGCTTCCTGGAATCTTTGAATCTCATTATCTCGGAACAAAATCGTTATAAAGATCCTTTCTAAAAGTTTTTATTTGAAATAAGCATCATAATATTGCATTGTCTGAGGGTTTATATATGTGTGCCAAATTTCAGGTCAATCGGTTTAGGGGAACAGGTTTAAAATTAAGTTGCAAGATTTGGACCAAACATTCTAACTAACAGGTGAAGTTAAATAAAAGCTCGCAAAAACATAAGAAAAAAATTCAAAACCAGGTTTGAAAGAAATTACTCTCACCACATCATCTCGAAATATATTCCTTTAATCATTACCTGTCATCCAGGGGATCATTAGCTGTCAATCATTACCCGTCCATTCATATATAGGATGAAATCTTTTATATTCTCAGAGAATTGAAACGGATCTGGAAAATTTTACGTAAACCACCTTTGTTCACAACGATAAAACCATTCTCGTGACTTTTCAATCCTCCTTGTGGAACCACCTCAGATATTTTATGTAATTCAAATTATACTTTGGCGGCCATGGTACGAAAAATAAAAATATATACATTTGTAGTTGTTATCTCACATCGTCTATTGACCAGTGGTTTTTTGTTGTCCTGATATCAATACTACAAATTTCTGAAATCATTTGTTCTGAGGAAGAGCCAAAAGATACTAACAAAAACGTGGACACCTCAAATTTTGACATCACCTAACTAACAAAAAGTCCTTCAATCAATTATGTAAAATTAGTTTTCCGCAAGTCAAAAAACTATAAATGGATAACTAAAACATAAACTATAAAAGTATAAATGCGTTTGCAAGCTACTTGAGGAATCACGTTTGCGCTTCAGCATTCATACATTGTTCCACAACCAGCTACACAGAGCTATATATCTCGTAGACCTATGGTCGATAACATCTACAACACCGGTTCTACCCATGACTCAAGACCGATTTGCACACGGCAACTTGGTCATAGTACCCCTTTCGTTTGCTTCTGGAAACGATGGTGATAAACCATAGACACAAATGCTACAGCCATGCATAAGCATTAAGATTACCATAATACTCTATTAAGCCACTCTGGCTCTGTCCTGGAAGTGAATCATTATTGCTTATTACATCCATGCATTCTGAGGATGAGATGCTTGTATAGTGATATAAGGCAACAGCATATCAATTTTTACGTAAAAGAAAACATGAATAAAAGAGAGATCCAGTTCACAAAAAGACCGTAAACCATTTCTGAAAAAGTATTTGATGTAGAATGTATCCAGTATATGCCCAGAACACCGAAAACTTGAAATTATCTCCATACAAAAATATCGATTTTATGCATAAGATCATTAATTGGTTTAAAGTAAGTCACTAAAAATGATCAACATATAAACATTATTTCTAGAATAAATTATTTCCTTCGGGAAAATGTAGTTCTGATTATTGTAATTTGAATCATAAAAAAACATTTCATTAAATAATTGGCACCAAGTAGAGTCTATTTCTGATTGAAATAAATTAACTCATGGCCATACCGAAACAATATATCCCGCGACAGAAAATAATTCATATATTTTATCCTCTTCAGTTGACGCACATATTTCATCATGAACCTCCCTTTCAATGTTTGTAATCTCGAGATCTCTCTTTCTTGCACCAACATTCAGCACAATCTCCCCATCACCAAGATACTATAAATTATCTCCCCTTCAACTGTCGCGACACACCTTCAACATCTTCGCAATTACTTTTTCGCAAACCTCGCAAACATCTTTCCCGTATCATTTTCGTAGAACGGAAACTTCTTTTGCTACTTATGTCATGTAGAACAAACTCTTATGTATGTAGTACACACACACATATACATCTTCGTTTCGGCCACCGAGGATCGTAACGAGTTCTAGTGAGGCTCAGATATTGATTTGAGTTTACTCATCAGAAACATCGCTGAATTTGAGATAGTAGGAGTAGCGTCTAGATAGGATCCAGATTGCTGCATTCGGGTATTACATCTGCGGTTGTTAGCCGCAGAGGATGAACTTTCCATACGAAACTGAGACATGGAAAGGTAAAGCTACAAAGCTACAGCCCGGGAATCGAACCCGGTGTGACTTGGTGACGAGCTATCACGCTGACACTGTAGCCACGAAGGAAACACACACACACACATGTGTGCGTGCGTGTGTGTGTGTGCACTGCGCCCTGCAGAAGTATTGAATAAGTTAATGTTTCAAGTCCATATGTAGTTCAACAAGTATCTGTCCTCAATAATTAGATTCATGTCGAAAAACATTCAACTAAAGCAATATCACTTTTCGATGGGCAGGAAACAACAGTTTTTGTTTGTTTGTGTTCTTGGTAATTGTGGAGCAACATTATCAAAGAAAGATAAATTAAACGTCGTTTGTATATTGCTCATAGTTTTAATGTTATAAAGATTTTTCGACTGCATAGCAGTCATCGTCAGTAACATACACTGATTATTGAGAAAACTTTTTTGGCAAGGGCCAAAAGTGTGTAGACAATTGCTAAAAATAAACCAAATTATCAGTTTATCTAGTCCCAGCATTTACTTTCTAACATTCAACATGATAATTTTTCCATTATACTTCCATTAAACTATAGGAAAATTCCGTGTGTAGTCACTTTCTGTAGAGATTTATTCTTCTCGTATTGGAGATAGTAATAATATAGTTCTTGGAAGATGAAGCTTCTTTGCAAGTCATGCGATCACAAATTTACACGCTTTCTCCCCATGTCCGCCTCACACATGACTTGCAAAGAAGCTTCGTCTTCCAAGAACTATATTATTATTATCGTTCTAGCAGCCAACTCACGTATTCTTCTCCATTTGTCAATGCTTTCAACACCCTGCGTAGCTAGATCTTCTCACCTTATCCTTCACTTCTCTTTGCTTCAAGATATCTTTCTGCGTTGAGAGAAGAAATGACACGTAAAACCTCAAAGATTTCTCAGCATAGAACCACATACATTTGATCTTTCTGAATTGATTCCTCCTTAATCCATATCCTGTTTTTGAAAAATACTCAAGCGGGAAAAGCAGTATGCAACATTGACTGAAGAAATGAAGGAGTTGTGTCATCTAGAGACCGTCAGAATTGTTCCTCTTGTGATATCTAGAACGGGGATAGTGCCGCAGGTCTTGAAGAAAGGTTTGGACAATTTCGACAGGGTGTTCTTAGTATTTGAGATGCAAAACTGTACATTACAAGCAGTCATTAAAAGCAACCAGAAACAATACAACACATGCCAGGACGATGCACTCTATTAGCACAGACAGATTACATCCACAGACACAATCAGGTTGCTAATATTATCCATCACAAACTCTGCGGGACTAGTAGAAATCATTGTCCCGTACTACAAATACTTCCCAAAATCCATTTCAGAGAAGAGCAGGTACAATTTTTTTTTTTTTTGATCAATCCTTACCGACAAGACAATCCATCATTACCAAATGGACCAGATATTATTCTACGACACAAACTCAAGAAAATCACACATCATAGATATTGCACTAACCAACACCCACAACCTACAAATTACTTATAATGATAAAATTCAAAAATATGAATTTTTGGAACAAAAGTTCTTCACTTATGGAATATGGAGAGAGTATATATAGTTCGTATAATCATGTCCACCACTGGAATAAACACTCAACAGTCTGCATCTGAGCATCAATCGACTTCATCTTCCAAAAAACATATTTCTAACTTTACAAAATGCCTGTAGAATACCTGTATCCTTAATACCTGTAGAATAGTCAGAAGATTATTAAAGTGTGACATGACTTGTGGTGAGGATGCTCGGTGTATCCCGCTCTTCACCTACAAAAAAGTTCATGAAAATAAATAATAATAATAATAATTATTATTATTTCTTGTAGGACAACAAATAACCTCCATTTCCTCAGTCGAATGAAAACGTTCGTCAGCATTCAAGAGTTGTGAAATACTAAAATAAATATTTTCGATGATAATAACCGAATTTAGTTTCAAATTTTATGTCTTTGCCAAACTTTTCACCATTTTGATTCGTTCTTTTTCTACAATGAATACCCCTAACATATTTCCTGCTCAACCATCGTTTTCCCTCCTTGCAACACAACTCGAAGCAACTTCTTTTCTCCTCCCGCCTGCCCACCGAAAGGGCTAACAGTTCATCCCACACCTTCGAACGTCTTCGCTGTGCCTTATCTCTCTCACCGGTGACGCCATCGAGCCGTCGTGGCGGCGCCTCGCGCGCCACCGGTCGCCGTCGGCGCGGCGCCAAAACAAGCAGTAAATCTTGGGATGGAGAAAGGGCACATGGGCGGGGAAGGGCATCGACATCCTGTGAAAAGGCGGGGCGGGATGCTGAGGAGAGATGCGGGGAACCGTGAGATGACCACCACCCAATTAGGGCAACTGGCCGCGCGTCCGACACCCAAGGCCACGGGTGGCCTTCTTCTTTTCCTCCGGAGAAAACTTACGGTCTTCTCTTGTGTGTCCCGCTACTTCCACAACTTGGACATTTTTGGACTGTTGTATGTTCTCAGAGAAATAGAGGATTACAAGGGAATGGGAGGTTATCTACGAAGGAAGAAGACGTACGAAGAGGTTTGTTCGTTTTGTCAATATTAACGGACATTTTTGTTAACTTAATGAACGATAAGTAAAGGACACACAAACTATAAAAGAAGGTTTCCGTGGCAGGAGTCAATATAAACTAATTTATCCGGGGCAAAGAAGTTTATATTGGAACACAAACTGTCTTCGGATACAACAATTATTGTTCAGTAAATCTCTCTAAGTACTCNATATTGGAACACAAACTGTCTTCGGATACAACAATTATTGTTCAGTAAATCTCTCTAAGTACTCATTTTTGTAATAGTATATCATTTGCCATGAAAATGGGTTTGTGAATAAAAAATTCTTATGCTAAATACAATTTCGGGAAAATTCTTCGCGTACTGAATATTGAACCCAAAATGAGTAGTACACTTGTAAGCATATTTTGTAATATACAAAGATACTAGCCTGAAAGATAATGAAATGAAGTTACTTTTTATTGCCCGACAGCGGCGAAGACCAAAAGGAGATTTGTGTGTTTGACTTGCATGTATCTATGTCCGTTCCTATGTTCCCTCGTAACTACTTAACGGATGAACCGATTTTGATAAACTATACGTAGTTAGATTTGTCTTAATGACGCGAGTGTCACTAGGTACGTTAAGTTTATTAAAATGTGTGATAAGAAAGATAGAAATTGTTTTTGACAAGAAATGTCGATAAAGTCGTAAAAAAAGAGAGCTATATTTGCTTACGCTGCCTAAATGGTTCGAGATAGGTGACAACTATGAATGGCAATATTGTTTGTCTCAAAGAGTTCTTCAAAAAAGTCCGCGACAGCACGTCTATCAACAAAAATTAACACAACAAATCGATAAAACTTTATTAAAAATAGAAGTGTTAAAATTCTTCAATTTAAGAGAGTAATTTAAGAAGAAGAAAATCAATAATCATAAAATTTAATTGATTATTTGTTTTGTGCATTTAACTGACATAATCAACGTCTTTAAATCGTGAAATTGAGACGGGTAGTTTAATTGGTATAATTTTAAACAATGTATGGTGAAACATGTCACTAAAACACGTTATATCATGTTCTATATAATACCAATTTTAAATTAAAGGAAACTTGGAAGCAGGAAGGATCCATAATTTTTTATAGATTATATTTCTACTCGTATATATACGAATTGGTCCCGCATGCATCCAATTTCCTTTAATTTAAAAATTGTATTATATACACACTAATATAACGTTTCACCACACATTTTAAAATACTTTTTTTTTCATAAAATAAATTAATTTTGAACTTAAGTTTTTGGTACGGCAGTCGAGTTTTTAGTTTTTATTAAATTATATTTTTTTATTGGGTCTAAATATTGGCCGGTTACTCCAGTATTATGAATGCGAAAATCAATCATTATCAAACTTTAATAAAGTAAATATAAGAAAACATTCCCTGTTACACATCGCAAATATATTTTCTATAATAAGTAAATGTCAGCATAAAATGGTTTACTTACGTGAACATAATTGATCTGTATGTATGGACCACGTCTCATCTCCATCGATAACTGTGTATTGTTTGCTTAATCGGTCTTTCTCGTGTAGGAAGTTTCGCTAAGTCAGAGACAGTTTTGAGAGTTAAGACAAATTCACCCTTTAAGCTAAAGATGATTAAAAGACATTGGTCCATCTTAGGTGCAATATTCCCTAATGTACCATTTATGGGATGGCCGATCTACGATATTTCTAAATGGATTTGCAAACTTACAATTCTGGCAAGAAAATACGCTATGGACTTGGGATATACTACAGGTTGACAGCAGTACACAGCACGTTCCGTTGCTCTTGAGTAGACAAAGCATAACTTTATTAGTTAACATCACCTACCCTTTGTGATATTCAATTAATAATTATTTGAACATCACAGTTTTCTGTAGCTGACTCTCCGTCGGTGGTGGACTTATTTAGTATTGGGGACGGGTGAGTAATTCCGGAGAACACGCGAAGGTTCGGAGGCTTAATTACTGATGATACGATGAGAACGGAATCCAAATGGGGAGAGCAACACTGGGGAGTATCTCTTCAACTTGACTCGTTCACGCTGTGCGGCAGCGACCCTTTCCTCATGACTCCTCATTCCTCTTTTCTCCTCAGTCTATACCCACCACTTCATCAAACATCGACGTCCTCGTCTCATCTCTCAGACAATTTTCTTAATTCTACTATCCAGAACTTGCACAAACCAACCGCCGCGCCGTCTGCAGAAGCTCACGTCTCTCCGCGTGCATCCAACTGAACTCGAGTCCCCACTCTCCTTTAAGGTGGTTCATCCCGAGGGCGCTGCTACCTTGGTCGCCAGCCACAAGAAAAGGTCTTGCCTCCAAAAGAGCCGTTGTCCTCTAATGGCAGAGATGAATCAAGAAGCGCAGACGAGAAAGGGGGGTCAGGTCGCGAACTTTCGGGAAGAGCAGAAGAGGAGACTGGAAACCGCCATAGCGGAGGAAAAAGATGTGGGATGAAAGCTTAAGGCAATTGAAGAAGTGATCAGAGAGGGGTAGGAAGTAGACGTTCAAACAAATACTCTCTACCAATTTTAATTTAACGCAGAGGAGCAGAGTATCAAAAAATTGGAATTTATTATTAATAGAGTAACATTTACTTCATATTATTTTTATATTTGTTATTGGAGTTTTTAACTGCAGGTGAGTAAATTTTATATCGGTTCATTCTTCAGTTAGGGTCTTCTAATACATTTAAAAAGTAAAAGCAATAACACTCACTTATGTATTGGTAAAAAGTGCGGTTTTTAATACCTTAATTTCTAAAATAAGGATATATTAAGAATTAAATATTTATCTTGTGACTAATGGGATTAAACAGAATTGAACTAATGAGAAAATATGAGAAGTTTGTTTTATTGTGAATAAGTGAATTAAGTGTTCTGTTTAAGAGATTAAATTAAGCATACAATGTAAGAAGTCGTTAATACCAATGCTTGCAAAAATATGAAGTCGAGAAAGCGAGAATAAGGATTATTGAAGAGTTTTTAACTCTAGTCTGTGGAAAACAAAGCTAAGGGCTTGGAGAAGTTGTTCGAAGTCAATTATAGCTAAGGTCCAGAAAATCCATAATATTCCGCTTTGTAGAAGAGCTCTTAATAAACCATCGAAGTTCTTAAGTACACAATTTATCGGCGAATTTATGGAAAACACGGAGTAAAAAGATAAATTGCATGAACACAAATATGAAAAAAAAGTTTTTGGAATGTTATATTTTTTTTTAAAGTACGGAAATAAATAAATAAATATGATACAAGTGCTAACAAAATTGAATAATTTTCTCAATGATTAATTTAATGAGAGTTTTGATTCTTTAATAAATTTACAGATTTAAGAATTATCTTCATTGGATCTGCAGGAATTATAAATACTATTATAATATCAGTCATTATTGAACAACTTTCTCAAAGGAATAAATCTAAACTGAATAATTTCGTTTTGAACGAAGAACTTATAAAACATAGAGACGAAAGCAGGAAAGTATGTGTCAAACGAACCAACTTCCCAGAAAATATACTTCTCCAGAACCACTTCGACAGGAAACTGCAATCGAAGAGAAGTCACCAAAGCCATTTTCCACAGAGCTCAGAATGCGGATCGCTGCTGGTGGCATAGATCTGAGACTCGAGGCACCGAGAACCGTCATGAAAAGGCGACGCTGAATAGGTCGCAAACGGAGCAGTGCTTGAACCGCTGCCGGCACTTCCGCATTCTCCTTCACGACCGAGGAGTCATTCCTATGTACCACCCCCAACAATTCCTAAGCCTTTAGAAACGTTTTCAATTGAAATATCTTGAAAACTAATTCATGAAGACTGTTTTTACCTTGTGATTAAAAAAATAGCGTAAAGAAAGTAAATATTTTCTGCATACAAATCTTTTTACTCTTTCCGATACGAGAACCGTTTTGCACAATAGTGCGAACGTCAAATACAGTATTGCACTAAGTATTGCACTTCATACGCAAAACAAACTGTCAGCTTGTAAAGACGATGTGTTATTGGTTGTCAAAATATTTCATTGTCTTCGCCAAACCAAGGAATATCTCGAAGCGATTCAGATGAACGTTGATTATTCAGGTGATTGTCATCACATAGAGCAGAACCGAAAATCAGGACTTAGCTATCTCGAGAACAAACCGTTCTATAAAGATGCAAAGACTATACACAACCCATGCTTAGAATAATAATTATATTGTATATTTATAATACGTGTACACAATAAGTCGCTCTGACTCAGTAATTCACCCGTAACCATGAGGCCGTCACTTTCTTCTTGACTTTATGTACAGATTTCAGAGGGTCATACTTTGCGAAATTATTAAGAGTGCTTATGTACAGGTCACATCGCTAATAAAATTATAAATGCAAGCTGCACCACTATACAGCAATGTTTCTAGATTTCTGATCATCATTTAATTTAACTCCACATTTTATCAGTATTTAAGCAATTTGAAATCACAATGGTTAAAAAGAAGCGAGGTGTGCATAGACAACACGTAGTCAAGAACATAAAAATGTACATGGATGATTGTTTCCTATTCCTCGAATTATAGTAAAAATGTTAAATTACATTCGAAATGTCAAATCGATTACATACTGAATATGGTGTTAACCCATGGGTTATACGCTACATTTCTTCATAGGTACTTTTCAAGTTTAGTCCAGTAATTTAAATATTAAATCCATAAACAGATAAGTACATTCCATAGTAATTTTCAGATTGTATTGGTAATGATATCAATAATTTGTGTTTTTCCTTTCCACTCTCTACTTCTTCCTTTTCACCAGCAAAAAGAAAAAAAATACATTTCTTTTGGGAAACACGCAAATTTGTATGTTGTAGAAAAACACAAGAATATATATGATCCATATAAATGTTGAAATAAATTCATATTAATTAAAAATGTATGGTACATTTGAAGACAAATGTTATATTCGTAGCAGGTGACTTTTGAAAAATCTATGGAAGGACGTAATTAAACACTTTCATCTTTTTTTCTTTTTTGAGAATTTTTATGCGTTATTCCACAACAAATAATACGCCAGAGAAATAGTATCAAAATGTATTACGTTTATGCTCTGCAAGCAAATAATGTAAACAAATAAATCATAGTTGTGAATACAAACACATAAATTAGTCAGGGAACAGAGATTTAGTTTGAACTGAAGGGTCCAAGCATGATATTCCTTGTTTTGAAATTTTAATACCCCTAGATCCAATAAATAAATAAATCAAAATATAAATTTCATTAATATCAGACAATGTCGAATGGTCTGTCAAACCCAGTGATGCACGCTGTAGGGAATGGATTCATTTATACACTTTCCATCTTTTGTCTCCGTCCCAAAAATAAAGCGCTTGAGCGGCGTGCACTTGACGCGGAAAGTAACGGGGTCAGAGGTCGCATCAACAACAAGGTCGGCGACACTGCGTGGGTCGCGGCTTGCGTGTAGGGGCCGTAGAGTCTCTTACGATCCCCGCAGCACATCCTTAAGACAAGGGCTTCTATAGAATTCGCACATGACACATGGGCACTGAAGTTTCTAAGTGTATTTAAATAAACGCATAATATGAGTTAACAAATATTTTATGGCATTTATAGTATTATAAATATATTAGTAATTTAGAAACTGAAATAAATTTCAAAAAAGGATAAATAAAAGTTGAATAGTGATGAATCCTATTTATGATCGGAATATTAATAAACAATTGCAAACAAACAGAAATACAGAAATTGATGATACTAATAAATGCATGTATTTTATTTTGGATATTTAGTGGACTGATATTACAATAAATTACTGACATTTGTAACCTTCGTGAAAGAAATAAAATTGAGTCAAAGAAAAAAAGTGTATAAACATAATGAACAAAACTCAATGCCCAAATATATAAATACAATTAGGGGTCTTAAATTCAGAGCAAGTAACATTAGTTAAAGAATACTTAAGTGCTCTTATAGAATACAAAAGATGAATAATCAAAAGATATTCCTCAATAAATATACTAAATCGTAAAATTGTACCTGGTGATTTTCCCATTAATAGAGGTTTTAAAAAAATCATGTTAAAATATCTTTGCTGATCGAAACAATCGTGATTGCCAAAATTAAATTTCCATAACTCCACAATTTAAGAGAACGGAAGACAAAGACGATGAAAGAAAAGATTTGTTGAAAGGATAATTTTCCAAAACAAATATTCCGCATGAAGCATAAATTGGGCAGTGCTCTCCATCCGAAGCAGAAGTTCGATAACTCGAGAGAACACTCGTCTTCCGTTAGCCCTTTGCCAGCGCACAGCTCATCCTTCTGCTGGAGGCGCACTCCTCCCCCTAAGCTTCCAACAAGAGAACAAAAAACGAGCTGCAGGACACGGGCGGCAAATTAGGAGCGGAGCAGAACCAACATCCAATGGGAGGGGAAATAGCCACCACTCTTGCCACGGCCCCATGCCATTTCATGTGGCACTACCAACGTTGCTGCAGTATTCATAGCTCCATGCCCTCAACCCCGGTACCGTCTTCATCATTTAGATCAAAGTCATTAAAACCTGACTACCGCACTGCGTCGATTTGAGTTCTCCATGAGTACTCTCATCATTAACACTTCCTGAAATTCCCCTTCGTTATTACAGCTCCGGTATTTCACCCACTACAGTTCTCATACAATTGTTATTGTTTGTAGTGGAGTTACCCTCAGACATCATACCATCAGCATTCCCCTGGAATACGTCGGGTCTATGATACTTATGGTATTTTGAATAAAATTATCCTTTCTTGAAAGGAAATCCACCAGCAGAAAATTATTCCTGTCACCATTACATCCATTAGCATCACAACTTCATGACGTCCACCACTTCCCACATCTTCTACATCGACAAATTCGCCACAGTGCACTTACAAATTTGAGGGCGCTTGTAATGGCCACTGGTCGGGAAAAACGGCGAAAAGACTGCGGTACTCCGCATTCCCTCAGCCTCTGGAGCTCCATTTATACCTCCGAGAACACTATGACATGTCTTCACGCATGTTATTATCTACAGGCATACGCTGCAATGCTTCCTAATTTGTTATCCAATAATTATTTCACTCTTATCTCTTCGTCTTTATTCCGCCTTGTTATAAACAATATCGCTCAGCAAGAAAATGATTTCTAATTCGCATTTATCTTTATAGGTGAACGAACTCATTGGCCGGGACATAAATAGTTTTGTCTGGAGGAGAGAAAATTCTCCTGATTGAAACCCTAACAACGCTTACGAGATTTCCACATTCGCAGTGGAATCAGCGACTGTGACAATAAAAACCACGCTATGTTTTCTTTGACATGCATAGGAGTAAGGGACCATCTATGATGTATAGGGGTTTTATCTCTGTGACATACCTACCTGATTTGATGACCTTATATACATTTGGCATTCAATGAAGTTGATCTACGTTAACCTACCAGTCTAGTGAATCTTCCAACGTTTGTACTATTGAAAGATACAAGCTAGCGAAGTATAAAAATCAATATGACAATTGAGGAAAATTACCATGGGATTGTATACGTTTTCAAGATATGAAAAATGTATAAGACAAAATTATACAAGGAAAAAAACATGTCAATATAATTGATGTCAAAACCAGACAAGGTGGAACTGCAGTAATGCCGTAAAGTCACGAAGAGTAAAAGGGAATATGAAAGTGGAAATAAAGGGGATTTAAAGCCAAGAAGAAGTAGGGGAGAAGTAAAACACCAATAAACATGACATTCTACTCGTGTTACAGAAGATTATGCTTCCTAGTAAAAAAGGAGGGAGGAGAAGAGATTATAAGTCTAGAAAAGGGGAATATTACGTGAGACGAAGAGACAATTATGACAGACGGGTGGGATTACGAGACGAGAAAGAAGGGAAGAACATAAGCAAAGTCGAAAAGTACGAGGGGCCGTGGAAGCTTTACAACGTCAGGAAAGCAGAGTAGTGGCAGCAGGAACCGCCTGAGAGATGAGCTCAATTAGAGGAACCGACCGCTGACCTCGCGAATTCGCGCACCAGAGGGCGCTTCTCCTCGGCTCTCAGCAACGGTAGCGACGACGGGACGCTGGCGGCGCAGGCGAAGGCGGCGAGAGCACCAACCACGCAAACGGAGGGGACATTCCTCGCTCATCAAAAGAAGCAGATGTCAAGGTAACAAATATATCTCTTATAAGGAGCGGAAAACTATCGATAGTTGTTAGTCAAACTATCAATAGTTTCCGATAGTTTCAAAATATTGACAAATGTCCGAATCTATTGGTTACACTGAGTAAAATGAGAGAACACAGTAAAATTAGGTTCCACCAAATTCAAGTACGATAAAATTGATAGCATCATTTCGTACACCTATTTTTAACATGCTTGGTGAACATTCTTATTTACGATTTGATAATGAAGTCAAGTCAATAGATGCATGGTTACTGATTTTGTATTATGGAAAATCTATCAAGGTTTGAAAAACTGAAAATAGTTATAATTTGGGCTAGTAAACAAAGGATATTCATAGGTATGTAGTTTTGCTAAAAACACAAAAAAGGTAGACATCACACAATGACAGAAGTATTTCAATCAGGTCTTCAACTCAGATGTAAAAAAATCACAAGAGAGACAAAAGAAAATACTTGGAAGAACCACGCATTTTACGTAATGAAAAGTGGCAAATCGCTTTTTTTAGTTCGGTCTCTAACAATGAATGATAGTAAGTTTTTTTTTCTTTTCAATCTATATTTTGCCACTAAAGAACCTGAGGAAAGCAATGGGAATCTTCTCACACTGTACTAATCTAATAAGAAAAATTAATTGTCAAATTATTACCACCGAGTTTCAAAGAATAAGTTCTTTTTCTTTTCAGTCACTAATGGAATTGATCCTTCTGATTTAAAACCATATCATACAGGTGTCCAAAATTGTAGAAAGCTATACGTGACAGCTCTGAAGCGACGCGGGAGGATTCAAATTAGACTATTGAAAACCATCGATGGCTGACTATTAACTATCAATGATGGTCGATAGTCGAAACTATAAATATACGCTATAAAACGTATCATATAAAATGTAGAGTTACGTAATATTAAGGCTAACACTGCCGTCACTCAGTATAACGATATAACAAAACCCCTTCCCCGAGGGTGCGTTACCTAATTGGAGGGCCCGGGGTACTTATTCATTACAGTTCTATAACAACTAATTGGGTTCCTTCGTGACTATACGGCATTAAATGTAGTTTTGAATCATCCACATGAGTTCCCTAATACTAGTTTGATTTACTTAGAAACGGAATATATTCACTGGATTGAGTGACACCTTTCTTTCCTTTTATAATTTTATCTTTAACATTTTTCATATACTGAAAACATGGTCTAGCCCATGGTAAATTATTATTGTCGTTAATCTTTTTAGTGATAAAATTGTCCAGGAAAGAATGATCAGCAAATCTATAAGAAAGTATCAGCAATCAAATCCAGTACATGTGTACAGAATACTGAGGTTACCACACCATGGTTATTGTGCCTTCCATGGCTCATTCGAAGAGCATGTCCTTAAAATTTAACATAATTGTTAGCTTTCAACGGTGTTTTAGTGTAGTTTTTATAATTCAATACGTTCTCAAGAAGAAGGATCAAAACTTGTGTCGTGGGTTTTTGTGTTAATTTAGCGCAGATTTTGAGGTGAAGTTAAAATAGCACGTATAGATTGCACAAAGAGTTATGTTTTAACGTACAGAACTTCAAGTGAAGTTCATAGTTGAACTAATTTTAACTTATTGTTTTCAAGTACATATATTCATTGGTTTAGGAAATCATATGAATTACTACTGATGTACTTTCAAAGACGAATTATTCAGGAAATAATGTAGTTATTGCACTTTCAGCGTTTTCATAGAAAATATAAATGTCCCTAGAAAAGAATTTTCCTTTTTGTGATTCCAACAACGAAGCTGTCCTCCCCTTAAGTTTAAAAGGGAAGAGAGATACAAGCGTTTCCAGCAAAACTTTCTCAATTACTCAACATAAGTACCGGTTGGGGTTCACCACTCTCCCGGCTTAATATGAGGTTAAGCAAAACTATGAAACAAAGGTAAACTCACAGAGGTATCGTAAAAGAAATAAAAAATGAGAAACATAAAGCTATTGAAAACTAATACTGTGTACAGTATACATTAACCTTAAATTGTTCGTAGTTACGTTTTACGGAAGTTTATTTTTTATTTGTTCAGAATGAACTACGAAAGCAACAAAAGCTTTGGTTCACATTTACTCTCATCCCATCTCTTGCTGTGACAACGAATGAAATGATAATACTGAACATTAAATATATTTTCGAACCATAATTTAAAAAATGCTTTATTTTATGAAAAAATACTATTTATTTCCGGCACTCGTTATCCAAGATTTACGTTTTCTTAATTATTCGTTCACTTGAAAAGGAACTATTACTACTCCAGGTATATATGCGAATGTCCCCTTAATACTTAGGTATTCCTAACTTCTTTTACCTCTGAGAAATCCAACGCCGAAACCAATCCAGTGCAAATAGATATTTTTGAAATTATAACTAATCAAAATAGAAATACTTTTAAATATTTACTTGTTAAGAGTAAATACTTTTAAAAAGTGTTAATAACAGACTACTGGAGAAAGCTGTGAACCTCAACTTCAACGCACGGTGTGAAAATTCGCACAGAGTTGAGAAAAATTAATATAACATTTTTCTTCGTGTCGCATTAAATATAAAAGTTTTTAATTTTTTTTATTTGAAAAACCGATCGAGTAAATAAATACACAAATTAGTTCAAAAGTCTATCGCGGTTTAAAATTACCGTAAAATTAAATAATACGAAAAAATATGCACTCCATATGAATTATTCAGCGTTCAAAGAATGTGAAATTATTTGAACAGATATGAAGTTTTAAAGGCAACCATACTATCTAGTCAACTGCTTGTTAAGTGGTATTTAATAAAAATAGTAGTGCTATTTACGTCTAAAATTATTTCATTATTACATTATAATCTTTTGCGACCTGGCAGAAACGTTTTGAATGGAATATAGTTATTTAGCAACAAATAGGTCGTAAAAGTTAATAATTAAATCAATCAATATATTTTCAATTCTTTTAGATACTCACGGTAACTAAGAAGCTTGTTTTTCAAGTCTCAACTTCGTATAGTTCGTCCAGTACCACATCCATTTATGACCTTGAAGCGTGTACGTTATTCATCACACTTTTTTCTTGATATATTATATTCAGTGATAGGGTTCGTGGTGAGTACACAAGTGTTGAACCACTACTGACGGCGGTTCACATTCAGGATGATATAATTAGGATTTCAAGAGGTGAACAAAGCGGGTCCGTGACAAAGATTCTCAAGGTCCTCTGCCTTTCATTCCACCACAACAGCAACTTATCATTCGCCCTCACGTCATCCACCTCAAGAAGATGCGATATAAAAGGCACAGGACATCCTCGATTTTCCCCAGCAACACTAATAGCACCACCTCATCCCCCATCTCAGACCACATCAATAATAAGGAAAGAGACTGAAGTCAAACTACATTCAGTGACATAGATTCAAACTAGGAATGCTTCGTTCCCAACACATCGCTGAACCGGAGAGCACGGTCTCGGAAAAATTAGATGATGTTTTCAACTGGGGATTCCCTCACCTACACAAAGACAAGTATCGGTTCGGTTCTAATACTACCGGTAACCCAAAAACTCTCCTCCCCAATTTCATCACCCTAATGGTAATAGGTGGAAGAGCACCCGATGGCCTAATCTTCAGAACACCATAAGAATAATTTCAATTTAATTAGTACTAATCATCAATTACCATCTAACAAATTTTTCTAATGCCAACAGCGATTCGAGTTAATTTTATGGTTAATATTCTTTCAGGTTTGTCAGGCATCAAACATTTCTTGAAGTAAAGTGACGTAACACAGTGTTGCAAAAAACATTTTCCGTTGATGATAAACAGTGACAAACTACGTACACGATTTACAGCAGTAAAACCTCTTCTTCTCATTCAAGACAAATTTCCTATAATAATATTAATTCTATTGCCCTCAATTTGCGACAAAAATTAAAGTCCATTTCAAATTGTAACCCAAACTGCCTTCTGTGTAAGCATTTCTACTCTCTCGCCGTCATCTACGACTTGAGATGTGAATCGCAACTCGGAAACGGCCATGCAACCTCTGCGCGCACTTTCTTGACGTTTAGCGCGAGAGACGCAAATTACCCGTCCGCGTCATTAAAGCGACGTTAAGTCATAAATTATTTCGCCTACAGTAGGCCTTCCACCAGCGGTGGCAGCCATGTGAACTTAAAAGTAGAGGAAGGACACAAGGCATCGTGTTAGGAACAAGAAGAAGGTTTTGGAGCAACGGAGGGCATCCGTGAAGATCGTGTGGGGAAGGGTGCCCGGCACTGGCAAGAGAAGAAAGAGTTGAAAACCAACAGAAAGGAAAGTTTGGAGGAAGGAAGAGAATGAATAACGATGAAACATCAGAAAGGGCGCGGTATAAATGAGGTGGCTGTTGAAAGGTGAACAAGATACTCCTAGACGGTGCCAAGTGAAGAAATAATGCATTACTTTCCGAATTATAAACCACGTATAGCTCTTACAATGAACTACGCGGAAAGAGATTAAAAGCTATATTACATTTTGGTTGACGTGTTTTTATCACGTAATTATTCCCCACTCTACAATGTACAATCTCACTATGCACGCGATCTCAACATAAACGCATTCATCTATATTTAGTTTACACAATGGTGATCAATCAGATATTACAATGATTGTATACCTATGAGAGAGAACTATAAGAGATTTTGTACTGTAACAGTCCGAGGATATCAGAGAACCCCCATTTTCCAGAAAACAAATTTATATTTATTTCCACTCGTGAATAGCTAGGGTGTTTCATTACGTATACTGTATATAGAGAACATTCCTATATCATTATTTCTCAAATCATTTTATATAATATAACAATAATCTGAATACCTTTATTACATATATAGCCTCACTTGATGCAAAGGAGAGGACTCATCTGCTATGTGGGCTGCAATATACGTACACCGAAAACAGAATAGGAACGTTGAGTATTCCTTCTCATGATGGGCATCTTCAGATTGTCCCCACATTAATTGTGAACAGAATTGAGAATTTTGACCATTTATTATTATACTACTGAAATTATATAATTATGCTACTGAATGAATACTACTAATTTACAACTATGAACATGTATGACCAGAATCATATAACGAACTATGAACATATATGACCAGAATTCACACGAGGTTTTAGTGTGTTCAAATACGATGAACAGGTAACCAATGTTGGATTGTGTTACACTTCACCTCTCCTTCTAGTAAAGAAAATTAAGATATAGTATAAAATCACACATTTACTCAAGATTTTGGTTAGATATGTTGAACACACGAGGTTTGTTCAAAAGTAAAATGTTTCATTACTAACTAAAATATTTCAGAATTTCATCTAGAATGTTTTACAATAATATACCAGGTACGCAGTAGCGCACCGGGGGCAGTCCGCCCTAGGCTTCATCCTGTGGGAGGCCTCCAAATGGGCCACCAAAAATCATATTAAGTCGTTCAATTGAAATTAAATGTAATATAAATGTTTTATATAAAGAAATAACTAATATCTGACCCTCTTATTAAATACAACCCCAATTTTAATTTAAATTCTTTTACGTAATCCTAACACAGTGTTCAAACACATTGGTGAGTGGCTGGAACAGGGGACCTCATAAGTTGTACTGCACGCGACGTCTTGTATGCTTGGAAATAAATAAAATAATATGATAAAAAATTTAATACAATACAACAATAATCAACTTCATTGTTGAACGCTAGTCAATAATATCTGGAAGCACATCGCTCTTCAAAACTAATATTCTGATAAACGATGCCATGCATAGAAACTGTATTTACTTTATGCATGGAAGCACTTCCAGAGTGAAGGAAGAAACGAATAAAACGTCATTGGCAATTTCTGAATTAAGTTAATGCTTACTAAAGAAAATTCCACCAGACAGTTAAGGATAAAATTCAAAATTTATGGGCATTCCTTATTTCTGGAGGGAGGAACATCTTCGGAGCAGCAGCTTCAGCATGGCATCGCCGTTGCAACGTCAGAGTGGTGGTGCACAGAGTTGGCTCCCGTAGGTTCTCTCCATCTCCCATCCGACGCGCCTCCCTCTTTAAACTTTTATGCGCGCGGCGCAGGAGCGGCAATCGAGTGAAAAACACGGAGATTCTTCATTGTGCGCAGCAAATGAAGTGCGCTCGTCTGCTGGCGTGCGATGGCGAGGGGGAAGGTTTCAAAGGCACTAACTCCAGCCTCTCTGCCAACCGCCTCCATCTACATACCACACGGATTTTTCAACTCATGCTAGTAGACTACTCAAGTGAAGAGTGACTTAAAGAAATATAATTTCTTATTTTTAATAATTAAAATAAAACTAATCGAGTTCAAGNACTTAAAGAAATATAATTTCTTATTTTTAATAATTAAAATAAAACTAATCGAGTTCAAGGTTAATAGCACCAGGAGGATAATGCATCACGGACCGAAAAAAACATTGAGTAAGAAATATAGTTTTTCACTGCTATCTACTCTGAACGTTAACATTCAGTCACTTTATTTTAGGTAGGACGTTAACCAGTGACCTTTCCCGGCATCGTGCAGGAGTCCTTTTTTTTATGTGTGTACTCTCTCTTATCTCTCAATTTTAATAGACAAAAAAAGTCCTTCCTTTCTTCTTTTAGAGTTCATTAAGACAGAAAGAGTTTCTTTTTTTTTTTTTTCAAAATGGGATGTGAAAAGTCATCTTTCTTATTTTGAACATTATGTTTGCAAAACTTCAAGATCACAAAAAACAAATATCAGAATAAAATAATACATTTATAAAGAAGGTAAATACACCTAAAGACACTCTTCCATATATTATGGCGTACAAGAGAATTACGAAGTCGATTTGATTTTTCAGAGTTACATCGAAAATCAAAACAAAATATATAGAGAAAAACTCAGTGGATAGAGCTTCCAGCTACTACAAGGATGACTAATGTTCGTATCACGGTAATCGATAATGATTTAATTCAATGTAAAGACAGAATATCAAGCCTACTAACACTGCTGAAAGGTGCGGGTCGGGTCCATCGCTGCAATCAAATGGACCGGATCGTGATGCTAACCACATCTTTTTCTTGTGCCGATAATAGTAGAGACCTACCCTATGTGAACACCTAGGGCATATATTATGTCGTTTTGACATCGGAAGTGATCATAACTAAGTAAATATCTCAGTCGTTATTGGAATATTACTTTATCATATATAGTAGTATGTAGAAAATATTGCAATCGTGAAAAAAATCGAAAACGAGATTTTTGCGGAAATATCCGTCTTGGTGACCCGTGATACCAAAAAAGTTTGTTTTTTTTTTGGCTGGACGTCCGTCCGTTCCGTCTGTCTATCCGTCTGTGCGCAGCACTCCTGACCGAATGGTATTTCTTTTTTCATTTTTAGTATTTAGGGTAGAATTTACTTTTAACATATGCACGTGCTTTCAATATTCTTTTTACTAAAACACAAAGGGCATTTCACATGAAGGTCAAAGTACATTTTTGAATATTTTTCAAAAACTGGTCGAACGATTTTGTTAAATTTTCTGTACGTAAAATAGAATTAGTACGCATTACATTCGCATCAGCGGTATTTCGTTGAAAGTTTGGTATAGACGCAGCAAAAAAATTTCTCTCTGCTACATTTACGCATTTGTTTACTATTTCAAGAAGCTTGAACAATATTTAGCAGTGTAAAGAGACCAAGCAAACGTAGAATACACCGTTAGTAAACTGAAATGAAAGATATGATAATGATAAAATACATGGGACAGAAAACTCACTGCAGATACGAAAATACATAAATTTCTGTTTTCAACGAAATTACATTTACACAACACTTTTACGATATTTATAAGACTGATATGTCGCTATTTGTTTTGAAATATTATTCTGAATGTTTATTTTACACTCAAATTTCAAATATAAGACAGTAATAAGTTCATCTAGCGACTTTGAGCATGAACGGAGCTTTGGAAGACGACCAAAATACAGAGGACCACGCCAGAAATGATCCTTTCACTATAGAATTTTTTCTCACTCTATGCTGCAGACGGAGAAGCGTATATGAGAAAGTATGTATAACTGTTTTGCACCACTAGTTTTATTTGCAATAGTGTGGTGTCATATTCTCGCATTGACTTCAACTTTATCTGTAGCCACCATTAATTTCCGTTTCCATCGCATCTTCCCAAAGTAAGAAACATCGTGAACACGTCATCTACCTGATTTTTACTCTCCTTTTTATTACCATAAATCACTCACACCCATTACTTTTTGTTCTTTTCAAAATGTGTGCTATCACCACTCACGCCATGGAATAATCTTCATTCGTAGATTTTAATGTCAAAATATTTTAATAACGTCTTTCGCCCGGAGTTCTTAAATAATTTTATGAAAAGATGATTTTTTTATTTCTCTACCTTCGTTATTTATAATGTCACTTGCGTTAATTTAAAAAACTAAATACTGGAAAGAAAACATACAAAATACATAGTCTTCATTATTATTTGTGAAAATGCACTCTATTACGAATTATTTCAAAACTCGGGCAGAATGAAAATACACTTATAAATAAAGCTCAATAATAAGACTTCTGAATTCTCTGATTCTTCATTCACTTTTAGGTTATTTGAAAGAAAACAATGTTAATTCCTGTCTTTACTTTCTTTTGCTTCTACGATTCTGTTGTACAGATAATATGTTCAGTACATTGTTCGTCTCACGTAGTGGTACTAAATTCTGGATGACTCACCAGTGAATTAATTTCCGCTATTTCATCAATATTATCCATAATTTTCACTGAACATGTAACAACTCCGAAGAAGATCAACCAATTTCAGTTCTATGTATCAAGTACGTTTCTTGATTTCAATGTCACAGACATTCGATACAATTCACTTTTATTAATACAGATAAGGGCTTAGGATAAAGCGGTATCAACCGCCAGAACAACTCTCTTTTTCCGCTATTTCAAACCTCGACACAAAAAATAGGTTGATACGGGCAACATTACGAGTCCTATTAGTTTCACTACTAATTCAATAACCTGCTGATATGAGGTTGAAAGTCAAGCATGGATGGTTATTAGAAGATCTCGTTCACATATGAATTTTAGCTACCCAACCACAATATTGTAGCTCTACCTCCTGTGACATGTCGAATCCTGAGCAGGAGTACAGGTTTCGGGAAAAAGAAACGTATCCTCAGATGTACTGGCACGCATAACGTATAGTTTCTAGAATCTTCGAAAGAAACGAGTATTTCAGACTGTCTCTAGAGATATGTTTTCGGGAATCATTATATCGCCATCAGCAGCAGATTTAGACGAGGTTTTCTATTCGTTGCTCACTACCCAGCGTTTCTGTCACCTTAAGCGAAGAAAAACTCTCCTACTTCTTCCACTGATGTTTCGTCCTCGACGTTCTGCTCCAAGGAGCCATTTTGAACCCTCTAAGTAAATATTCGCCTTTACCTGAACGCTTTCTTTAATTCAGTCCTTACCTTCACTAACGCTTTCATTTCCGCTAGCGAACCCTTTCCCTCTCGCTTCGGTCTGTCTACTTCACTGCCACCGACCGAATTTTAACATCTTACATTTTATTAGAGGTCCCTGCCAGGCGCCCTTGCTGCCTCGGAGGATTTCATCTAGCTACTTCAAAAAGTTTCGTCCAAATTGCTCGCTGCGCGCACGCGGGCGCTGCACAGCGGGGCTGATGCGAAAGGATTGTAGGGGGGGGTACGGGGTGGTCCGCAGAGACGTAAGACTTGAGAAGAAGCGTGAGGGAAGGAATGATGGGAAGGGGACAAGCGTGGGAGACGAGTGAGGTGCGGGCGAGGGGGGGGGGGGAGCGACGGAGCACGACGCAACTGCTACGCAAGCAGCGGAGCGCGAGTGAATTCACTTTCGAACAGACATACAGACTGAGTAGCAACGGCAGACGACGCACGCACTGTGGATGAAAACACGGTCTCGTTCGATTTAGAGGTGAATGTCTAGACTACGAATAATGAAGAAAAGTGGAAGAGACAGAAGAAAAAACGGGATAGAAGAATTACCTTGTGTATCATAGCGAAAACACGAACAAAAATATATGGTGTTCAGTGAAAAAAAAATTAAAGATATCGTGTGAACATATTCAAACAGTAAGAAGTTCCAAGTTAGGACAGAAGATTCATTCTGGTTTACAGTTGAAATAAGCGCCTTAATGTTATTAACGACATAGTAGCTTGTGAAGATAAGGGATGGCGAGGCGGCACCACATTCACACCTTATTGACATTAATAGTAGAAGCAATATGGGAGAATAATACAAGTCCATAACATTTTAAGCTGACAGTGAACCACTTTCCGTGATTTACAGTTTCTAACTTGGGATGGTATCAGCTCTCATTTCAATAACTAATGTCTTAATTTTTTGAAGTCATGTTTTACGGAATATATAATATTTTGACCTGAGCTTGTGGAAGAGATGATGTGCCAGCACCATGCACTGCATCATTTAAGTAAACATGAAACCACTGTTTTAAATGACCGGAAAAAACTTCGACATCAAAAAGTAAAGCAACATATCTACTTTCACTGTAATATTCTTCAAGTAGAAGTATTTTATAGTTTTTATGTGATCTCATGGAGAAAGTAATAAATGTTATATTTTTAATTTATGACGGAATTGTACGGAAGAAACAATATGAATTACCACCATACACGTCACAAGTATACGACGAAACATTCTTCATTTTACAATCAAATTAAGGAAATTTATAAGACGAGAACTGTAACAAAACGAGGTGAATTTGGAAGATGTCAGTCATTTTCCAGCAACCAATTGTCAGTTTTCAAGTGTGGACTACGCTACTCATACATGTAAAGATATCGTGTGGTAGTGAACATATTCAAACAGAAGTTCCGAATTACGTCAGAAGATACTACGCTACTCATACATGTTTCAATTTTAACTCCAAAAGAATTGAGTGACAGTTTTTAATACCTATTCTTAAATTAATGCTAAAACGACTACCTTAAATTGTATAAATAAAAGTTCTAAAAACTACATAGATGATTATGTGATGACCATAGTGACTGCCTTTTTCATGATACTTTAACCAATTGCTCATTTCACAATGGACTGGGCAGGCCTGTAGGTGTAGAATAAATCATTTTCTCACTGAAACTTGAGTCCAAATCTCCAGATTAAAAGCGCAGTGCCCTGAGTTTCACTCATTTCCATTTATGAGTTTATAGTCGGATGATACAAAAACCCAAGTGTGTATGAATTTTTGAGGAAGGAATAGCACTACTTGTTATCTCTGTCGAAGACACTCGCAAACAGTGGCGGATGTAGACCGAATTCAAGGGCTGGATTACCGCAAAGCATTTTTTTTAAATTATGGTTTTACAACACAAATTTTGTAAATATTACCTTTAAATAATATGCATCAAAAAAATAACAATCTGGTATTATTAATAACAATTATTTATTAAAGTTATTAATATGGTATTATTAATAACATTAACTTTATATCATTAATAACAATACAATTATAAGTAATAACAATTATTAATCTGATAACACTTTTACAAAGTAAGCTATTTATCAACTTCAATTTTATCTGTTAAGAGTTCAAATCCAATGGTTCCGCCACTGCTCACAAACAACAAATTATTTCCTTAACTTCCAAATTACTCGTACTCCCTTTTTCCTCTTAAAGCGTTCAACCATCACGACGAAGTCTGTTGCGGATAGAAGATAAATTATTTGAATAGAGTAATATTAAATTTTTAATAAGATGAATCATGAGAAAATGTTCACTTAACAGAGGAAAGCTAATATGGAAGCTCTGAATCAGTGGATAAATTAGTGATTTGACAAGTGTAAGGTACATTTCCAGAAATCACGCTAGAGCCAAACGAATAAACATTTAGAATACTCACGTAAATTTGCATAATTATAATGTCCATACATTCCATATGCATTCGTACCTACGAACATGTCATGATGTCAAAGGCTGTTTAAACTAATTAACTTGTATTTGTAACTTGTGTTTATGGAAGTTTAATTGAGGTACTTGCGAAATAACAATTGAAGACTCAATGTAATTCAGAAAACTTAGATGAAACAAACATCCGCTACATTTCTGATTCAATTAACTCTCGTTTATTTTGATTTATTTATCTATTACTTCAATCATGATATAATTAACAAACGAAGATAAGTTTTATTTAATCTGCGAAAGAAACAAGTTATCTGATTTCAACCATCCCCATAAAATTTCTCTTTTTCTCCTACGTGCAAAAAGTCGACATAGATCTGGTATCTCTCCAACTCCTTTATGGACATGTGGGTGGAGGAAACACTAAACGACTAGAACAATGAAAGAGAAATTTCCAACGTTGATTCAGCTTACTTACGAGAACTACGGACAATGAATAATTTTTATTGACTTTTTGATTGAGCATATGGTATGCACTTATTGTGAAGCTGTGCAATGGAATGTCCATATCAGCACTACTTACAGAAACATGATATTTTATTTAGTGAGTTGTCCTAGTTATACGTTTATTATGGAATTGTAGCTCGTGGAATTCTTGGGATTTGCTTGTTATACCCATCATACAAAATTAAACGAAAATAAACCAAACAATTATTGCCAAATATAACATACAACGAACCTTCAGTCATATGTCTTAATTTAAGCTGTATACGAAGTTAAGAAATATTATGGTTAGTGATTTCCACATATCTACTTGTTGGTAAAACCTTGAAATTACCATAATTAAGTAACGATGAAGTCTTTCTAAAAGAATGTTATTCAAGTATCAATTTCCATCTTTCCATTGCTTACAATACTAACCAGGCAGAAAGGTATCGAAATCGAAAGAACTGTACCATAAACAAACTTAATTATGGAAAAAAATTGCTAAATGCGTATGACTACGTAATAACCTACCTTACCTTCCGGAAAAAAATCTATAGGATCAATTCCAATCGAGAAACCAACGATAGTGGTGAATTTAATAATTATAAAATTGATCTGACAAAAAAATGAAAGAAAAATTTAAAAAATATAAAAAGGCTAAAAATATGACGAAATATTTATGAAACTTATTTGACAAAAAACTTTATACGAAAGTCGAGAGGTTTCGTTATTAAAATCAAACCTAATATAAGACAACATCATTGAATTAATTTACTGGGGTAGGGAAGAACAAAGAAATCGAACTCGGTATCATGTAGAAAAGTTACAATGCGAAAACAAGGAAGAAGACTTTTTTATAGAGCCCCAGTGACCCTTCGTGGTCTACTTCGCACAGCGGGAGGGGAAAGTGGCGCGTGGGCGGAGGCGACGGGAGCACTGCACCGGGACCGGAAAACGTTGCAGGTGGCCGGAAGGTGGAACACTGTCCGTGGACATGCGACACGCGCCTATGTACACTCATTGCGACTCAGGACGAGTCTCTCGAGACACGAGCGAAGCTAACACAGATACAGATCCCTCAGAGATTCCTTTCCAAGTCTCAAGAAATATACAAATAACCGAGTCGTGGTTCAAATCCTGCTCCACCGAACTAGGTGAGTTTTCAGTTGGAGTTTCCCTCAACTACTCCAGACAAATGTCGGTTCGGTACCATAAGTTCCCTGACAACCCAACATCTCTCCTTCCCAATTTCCTCACCCAAGTCACGGTTAGGTGGAAGAGCGGGCCAATTGGCCCGAACCTCGCCATAAGACAAAATAAATAAATAAAAACATTTCGAAAATGAATGAATGCATCCGCCTAGACTCACTGATTTGGACTTTGCAGCGGAACCTCTCTTGTTTTAATCATATACATTTGGAATGTCCCAGGATATTTCAGTTCGTAACCGAACGGAATAAATCACACTGATGATGTACCGTAGTTTAAAGCATTAAAAGTACGGTCTATGATTCATTTCCTATTAATTCATCTTTCACCTTTTCCTTTCCGAAATGACAGCATTAAAAAATTACAAGAAAAGACGCTACTTCACTCATTTATTTAAAAGGGATGTTACTTGACTACTTGACACCTCTCACGCGTCTGACGATACTGTTATAAACAATCTAGGGAATCATAGGTGAGTTACGTGATACTCCATCGTGTACCATAATATACTATTCATATATCGTATGAAAGTAAACGTTCATATTATTGTAGAGAACGTTAAATTCACTCAATTAGCTAGTATTATTTATTTTCCATTTCTTTATACTGACCAGTACTATAATTTTTTTAACATTGATATTATTATGTCCAAAGAAATAAGAACTTTGCTCGTACTTACAATTTTCTTACTGTACGTAAAACTGAGTTTCTTCATGAATTTCTTTTGTTTTATTCTTTTTACAGATGAAGCTCATTAGTTTTTTATATTTATCAGATATTTACACGTAAGTAATTAAAAATTTTCAGTCATGAGGCGAAAAATTTTATTTGATAAATGTAGTCTATTCACACCCCACGGTGGCTCAGGTGGTAGTGTTGTCGCTCATTAACAAGTCATCCCGGGTTCTCGATGGTACCAGAAAATTGTAGCTGTACACATTAATGTCCCAGTTCATATAGCTGTGACTACTGAAAAGGAAACCTCCCTTCCTCTATCCAGCTCCTCCTAGTATCAAAAACGTTAACTATTACTAACTACTTCTACTAACCCCTACACGTGAGCTAAGTGGTTGGTAAACCAAGCTAAACGGTCCACCTACTAACAATAACCAACCACCCAACTCCTATCGCTCGATGTAGATATGCTTCAATAGCACGTTACATTTCTCATTTACAAATACAACAATAATATTTTAAAAAATTACTACAATAAGTGTAGGGTAAAAATATCCTGTTAACTGTTAGTTTACATATATTTCTTTGGAAACTAACATTTCCGGAGTATCAACTATCAAACAAATAAAAGATCTGATATTTCTTTTTACGTAATTTGCTTGTGCATTGTTAGGCTTAGTTTACCGAGAGGAACGAATTTTCATTCAATAAGAAGAAACTAAATATAACAATTGAATTTTTTTAAATCTTCATCACTAAGCAGTAATTACATTAAGTCACTGCTGTTGTTTAGCTTCCATCTGTCATATTTCAATAATAAATCTATTATCTTCAAATTAGGTCAAATCAAGTACGGCTTTGTACGTCTGAAGAATATAGGAAATTATACGGTAAGATAAGTTTTCATTCTCTTAGGTGTGCAATGGAATGATTATCACAAATTAGAACAAAACCTGCTCCAGAGACCTTCACGATCGACTGCCGCCAGTCACGGAACCAGTTCTGAAGGACGTCGGAGCGTGTTCTTTGACAACACTTTAGAAATTAAAAAATTTGCTACTTAGTGGGCAAAATATAAGCGGAAGTGGATCTGGGTACATTTTATACAGTTACGTAAAAATTGCATCTAAAATAAATATACATAACTGTACACAGCTACAAATGTACGCTCTTATTGATCCTCACTAACAGTGGAGGATCTTTTGGGGGTGGGCTTAGGGGACTATAGCCCCCTCCATTGGATCTGAACTCTTAACTGATAAAATTGAAGTTGATCAATAGCATACTTTGTAAGAGTGTTACCAGATTAATAATTGATATTAATTAAAATTATTGTTATTAATAATATAATAATTATTAATAATGTCACTTTAATAATATATTAATAAAATTAGTTAAACCGTGTTAATAACTTTAATAAATAATTGTTATTGTTATTAATAATACCCGATTGTTAATGATTTATTAGATGCACTATATTTAATGATAATATTTATAAAATTTGTGTTGTAAAACCAAAATTTTTAAACAAAAATGCTCCCCGGTTCGTCGTCCCCCCTTAATTACTGTCTAGATCCACCACTGATCGCTAAAATTCCTAATCTAAATAAGCAGTTTTAGTTAGGTTACGCATAATTTTCCATCTCTCATATTAACGGTCGTCTGTGTCTAAATTTAAAATATAACAATACCTTTTTGACAAGTACCTGTAATGAACAACACGTGTCGTGTAGAATTTTGTTTATTACATTAGTTATAGATATTTCGTTACGCATTAAGCTCACTGACGTAAGAGTTGAAGAACGACTATTTAGTTTGCACAGGACGTATATTCTACTGCATTCGTTGGAGTCCGGAAAGAGAGTTCCCAAGATTTCCGGTAATGGTGGCATGCTCCTTTTGAGAAACGAGACCGATTGTTATCGGCAACGCAGACAAGTGATGGGACTGACTTATGTGTATCAAAGAGAGAGCGTGAGATGGAAATCTCCTTCAAGTGTAATAACGGGGTCCATATTAAATTCAATGATAAACAAATTAATACAAGTTTTATTATTGGCTTCTTACATTATTGGGGACATTTCTAACGAAGTCAATACGTGGTTTTGTTTTAACACTTTCTGGGCTAATTTTCTTTTGTCGTGATGTATCTTCAAAATATCTTGTTGGAAATATCAAATCAAATACGCGCTTCCAAAGGAATCTGCTTGAACAAACTCTTCTCCTGTCAGTGTAATTGTTTATTTCATGTCTTGTTGCGATGTCAGGCCACGACACTTGCTCCTCCACCAAAAAAAGAAAAACTGACTTGGGTGAAGGAATTGGGAAGGAGAGATATCGAGGGCGCTAGTCAACCGGTGTTGGTAGAAGTCACCACAAGCTTATCCGCGGCGTCCAGCGACGAGACCTTATCTATGGGGAGGCGCTGCCCATTGCGCTTTGCAAAGTGCCACCCGTCCCCTCCCACGCGCCCATACCACCGTAACGTCAGAGGAGGGGAATAGAGGCGTCACGCGCCACCTCTCCGCCACCGCCTCTGCCTTCGTTGCTGCCACCGCCGCCGCCTCAGGCAGTGTGCCACCGCCGGCGTTCGTAGCGTAGTCTCGGCATGGGGGCTGCGCGCGTTGCCGCCAAACTCGCCTCGCCACGCCGTCGCCGCCTCGCCAATCGTTTCACCTTTGCGATCGCCGCGAAGCATCGGATATCGCGAAGGTTACCGCCGAGTCGTGATCTACGAACCCGTCATTCCCTCCTCGTCGAGTGTTCGTCGTGATTATATTTCTTTTTGCTCGTGCCTCCTGTGACATGCCACCACGTGTGTCAGGTCGTGATTCACGTCCTCGTCAGTCGGTACCTTTTTGAATCGGTGCTACTCTCGCTGCGAATCCGCCAAATCGCCAATGCAACGATCTTCCCTACACTGGTTGACAGGCATTGACACTCCCAGAAAAATGTCTGACCCGAAGTTTCCAGTACGTTGTGACTCTATCACGCCTCACGACGTGTCTGGCAAATACACAGTCATCGATAAAACTTTCCTATCGAGAGCACAGTATCCTTGCCCTCCCCTTCGCTTTCTCTGGAGGCCAATACCGTCTTCCTTGAGGCCTCGCCGACGTCGCACAAGAGAACAATCGAGGGCATCGTCACCCTCAAAGCGTTCGGCGCTGTTTCGTCCTTACCCCGCAGCCACTCTCTTACCACTATTGCTGGTGTCATCCATTGGGGTGGCGCTGCTGGCAGCGGGGGTGGAAGCACGTGCGCCGCCTCCGGTGGAGCACCGTGTGGGAGGGGAAGACGCTCTGAGGGCTGCGAGGAGACTTACGCCGCGCTCCGAGAGTCTACACGGTGAGTACTCGTTGGATTCCTTAACGAAAGGTCATGGAGGATTTACAGAGGTGACTTCCGGGATAAAGTTTCCCCCACCAATAAAAAAATAAAATTTTCTAGTATTTTAGAAACGTATTATGATAGATACGTATGCATTTTATTCACGCAGGGTAGTAAAACATTCTTACAGAATGGTAAAAAGCTTTAAAAATGCATGATTTTGCATTTTAATTTCAAAATTTTTCCAGATTTCTTGCAGATAAAAGCGTCCACCCCAACGCAAAATCATGATGGAGGGCAAGTGTTATAACACATTGTTTAGAGAAAAGTCGCTATAGGATCGCTAAATTGAAAGTTAATTAAACACCCCATGACATTAAATTTTTTGCTAATATAAAAAATTTACTTCACCTACAGTTAATTATAAGAACGTTCAATTACCCACTCCTGTTACTTTTCCCGATTATTTAGTAATGGTTTAGATTATACCATGGCACATTAATAGGAGTCAATTTCGTTATTTTCCGTATGTACCTAGATTATCTTTGTCATACTTGATTTTCATCTTTTGTGACTTAGAAATAAATATAAAAAGGCTTGAAAAAGAACATAAAAATGGATTTACTTAGAACATGTAGAATAAAATAACCGGTCACTGATTCCGCAACTTGATGTGAATGCCCGCAACTTCCGTTAACTTTTGCTTATCTCTTATGACTTCATTAACATTCGTAACAAGAATATGCACGACCATCATGGAGGTACCTTCGTGTGGCGTGCAAATTAACAAGGTCAGCTTGCGAGTAAAATCCCATTGAACTTCCAACGAAGTCCATTAAGTCAGAGGGTTTAAGTCAGACTATGGTAGAATTCTTTCACTTCAACCTATACTCTTTTCTTCAAAACTAAATATTTTGTGTTCATTTAATTAAGAACTTTTCATTTTCACGAGGGTATAATACTATGTTGGAAGGTATGCGTTTTAAAATAAATTTTCATGCTTCAGTTCGACTGACAACATTACACTCACAACATACCTAATAAGAATCAGCATCGATTGTTGGCATATTTCAAGTTTTCAATGAAATACGTGGGTTTCACAGAAAATTATCGATAAAGAAAACTGATATATTTATACAAATAAAGTAAAAATATATTCGATAATACTTGTTACGTAAAAGTCTATATAATTAGTGAGTTATTTTACTCGATAGTTTTCCGCTTTTTCACATCGATATGAACTACAAAACAGAAAATACAAGAGAAATGCTACTTTTGATGGACGCTGAAACTGAGTGAGTTGTGTTGACAAGTCCCACTTACACGTTCGACGTACCCTGCGCTTGGCAAAACATTAGTTAACGATGTAACATCATTGATTGGGGATCCAGCAAAAAGAGAGGTGAGGCAAATACACAGGCGCCAATCAAAACGTAATTTCGTAGGAAAATCAGAAGGGCCTTTGTTCTCACAACACTTAAGTGAAGAGTGTAATATTGCACCCTCCCTTTGGCAAAGACCGGTTATTTTAGCTCCATGGACGTGATGTAATGTATTGACAAGTATTAATTGAATATTTTGAAATAAATTTTTTAATTATATAAGGTTAATGTTTTTCTTTTCTACTGAAAATAAATGAGGATCAGGACTAATTTAATTACTTTTGATCAACGATGGGTTATGTTCTTATATTGTGCTATTTTTCAATCAGTAATTGGAAAATATATAAAAATATTCCGTCTAAGGCAACAGATAAATTGATATCCCAATTCTTGAATCATATTCAATACTCTTAATAATACCCTTTATCCGACTCTATTATTTTAAAACTTAATAATATTTATCATTAAAGGGTCATCATAATGCATTATTTCTTTTCGATTATGTATAGTTCATTTTAAGGTATCGTGCAATATTCTGCATTCCTTTCATTACTCTATTTTATTTTATTTTATATTAAATTATGCAATACTTACGCCGAATCCAGTCTTTTTTTTATTTACTTTCGACTTCATAAAATGTGTCATTGAAGAAAATTTAAAACAATCACCAATAACAATTGTTGTGTATAGATATAGGGAATTTTTCCTGCAATTAATCAAGATTAATTAACACCAATTGCTCGTGGACCTTTTTCAGTATTGGAGGTGTATTCGGGGTAATAATGTCTAGAACCAGAAGTAAAAAATATATTTCGAGTATATGAAAGTGGTGTGGGGGACATTTCTACAGTTTGGAGCCACAAGAACGTGCTTACCAAGTGATATTTAGGAAGCTGCTCTGCAACCTCCCAAGAAACGTTACTAACCGAGTTTGAGTATGGTATGAACGTTGAAATGGTAAATACGGAGATATTACACCCATGATTAACTTTTATCTGGTTCAGGATTACAGAAAGCCATTTTTGCTACCACTCTGTAAACAAATGTCGACACACGGGAACAGGCAGAAAAAATGACGTAGAAAGAATAAACTATTCCAAATCTACTCTTTTACTTCAGACGTAAATAATAAAACAGAAAATATATTTCGGACATTTTTTTTTAATATTCAGATTTAATTTCAACAATTCAATTTTCAAATAATTTGAAAGTTGTTGGAGTCTTGTTCACATTATTGTAAGGAGATCTTTTGACATGGAGGTAAAACCTCCACCCATTTCCCATTTATTTATTTTTGAAATAATTCCACAAAGTACTCATCAAACAACCTACATTTATTGGATATATTTGTTCTTGTATAAGATAAATTGCATAATACACTGATCTATGTTACATACAATGGAATAAAAATACTTTACAATATTAAAAAAGTAAAAATTATTAACCAGTTTTAACTTTCTCGTGAATAGTTTTTTTTCCTCAGATACAAAGGGTGGGGGGAGGTTTCTGGTGCCCATTAGTGCTAACGTGACATGTCGCACAGCGATTAGGATACATAGTCGAATCCTATCTCTAATATACAGCATTAACAGAGATTATTAAAGTTAATATTGAATTTGTCATTTGTCTTTCTCATAAAACAGTATACAGAATACACTGTAATCGTGAAAACCTCCAATTTTGAGATTTTGAGGGAGTATCCAATTTGCAGTTTTCTGAAACCAAAATAAAGGTAATTGTAAAAATCGGCCGTCCATCTGTGACGAGTGGTTCCAATAACAGTTTATTCAATTTCTTTCATACTTCGTATTCATAAAAATATCTGATTCTTATCGATGAACGTAGCATGAATATGTCAAATTATGACGTAATATTATGACTGCATAAATGTGCTGTTAGTTAGCATACTATAGTAGAAAACGCTGCATGTCATCATACAATGAAATTATTTCCTAATAATTTGTATTCTCATTCACGTGTTTTCGAATTGCCACACAATTCTAAATCAATAAATATCATTAAAATTAAAAATTTCACTGATCCACGATACGTGTAAAAAATTTATTGAAAATAATTAGTAGAACTCGAAGCAACCCTTAAAAAAAGTTAAAAATACGACCTAGTATGACTAAAATACTTTTATAATTGAATTATTTCCACAAGAGATGGGATTATGCTCCTATGATTTTCCTTGTTCAGATCCATCTTGAAAGAGAAGATTTTAATTCTATTCCCATAGGTCGAACTAATTACAAACCCCGACGCGTTCTGCCGAGAACAGTCCCGTTTCCATTCCGTATTTCCATTACCAAGTCATGACGCAGTCACACGCGAAACGCCTAAACAATTGATTTCCTCTTCTGGCGATCAAAACCTGACTGTTCAACTCAATAGCTTTTTAGTGTATGAAAGACAGCTGTAATGCCTTTTGTATACTTTGGAGAACGTAGTGATTGAAAACGTGAATGCACTAATAATTTAAATGACAACACAATTCAATAATAAACTAAAATAACATATTTCAGGAAAAAATATAAATGAAAACTAATAATTTTTTAATATAATATTTTTATAGGTGTTGTAAATTCTCGTGTATTTGAATTAATTATGTGACCAGAAATGGGCCGGATAGTCAATAATCAGGGTAAAGAAAATACAAATAAAACACAGAATACTAACCACGCCACGTTCACATATATGAATAATATTACAATTTCTCTAACAAATGTTTACCATTGGAAAAATAAAACATAGTTCGAGATATGTGCAACACAGATGGAGCAATCTTCTGACTGCTTTTACGAACAAACCCAATACACTAGATATAATATTTAATATATATAATAATTTGATATATTTAATACATAGTATTGTACATTGAATAAACAAAATAACTTAATAGACTTTTTCATGTTAAGGGAAATATGATAAAAATAGGTTTCTGAAGAAGCTGCGCAAAAATGTAAATAGAAAGTTTGATGATAAAACCGATGGAAACAAATCAGGACCAGATTGTGAAAGTTATAATCTCAATAGAGCACTCAATGAAAAAATAATGAGCTGCAAGTGTTGGACAGGGGATCAATATAAAAAATTATGTTTTATGCTTCTCTGAGGAATTAAAAACGAATAACTTATCATTATAAAATATTTCATTAAGTGATATACATAGAATTTAATTTCTCATTCATAAAGGAATATTCGTTAAACAAATATTGATGAATTTTTAGTGTATTTTTCAGTATTCTTTAAAATTGATGTTAAAAATAATTTATCCACTTTATAATCTAAATTTTGCCAAATATTACGAAGAGTGGGTACACTTGTAATTTCCCTACATTTGAAGTGTCCGAAAAAGAGAAGCAGACTGAACAAAGAAATGGCAAAGGGGTAGAGACCTTCAGTCAAGACCTTCGGCAAAATCGGTGTCATTTTGTTAAAATTGCTTCCGAGGAGTAATTCCAAAATTGTGAGAGTTGAACACAATCATCTATCATTTAATCAAGAATAAAAATATACGCTTTAAACTTCCAGAAGAAATACATAATTACAAAGCCAATGCTACGAAATGTTTGAGTTGTCCGGATGACAATCGCGTAAGACTACTCTCATAATCAAGTATGATATGGACACGCTTGGTAAATTCTCATGTCGATTCGCTAATAAACGCACGTCAAATTATTAAAGGATGATCCTCATTACGTGCCATTTCTTTCAAAATCATAATGATTGTTCAAAACCGTGAAAGAAACACTTACAGAAAAGACAATGCTTACATAAGTAGTGAAACACAAAAATTGTTTCTTAAGAAGATTCAATGTCACAGTTTCGTCTTACGTGCTGTAAATATTAACATTCTTGATATTAATTCCCACAAAACATGGAAAAAAAATTCATGGAAAGAAAATTCAAATTTTTGTTTCCATGGATTACAAATACAGACGAAAAGTGTATCCAGAAATCGCTACGATTGTTAACTGCTAGTAGACTTACCATTTAGACTGACAATAATAAATAATTGAACATTTTGGCACATTTTTCAACAACGAGTCACGATCTGAATGAAACGAGACATTCCAACAAAAGATAACATAATAAAAAATCATGGAAAATTTATTGTGATAATGGTTCAAAAAATAAGTAGCCTTAAATAATGTAAATATTACGTAAGTAACAAGCAAAAGTTTATTTTTCCATAGCAATAATATTTTATACTCCATATAGATACATATTTTAAGAACGTTGCCCCATCCTGGCCCGGGTTTTTCTCCGGTTTTCCTTCGGGTAGAGGCGGATTTATCATACAGGTTCTCTAGGCTTTGTCTAGGGGCGGGTCTATTGTAACAATAAATCGTGAATTTAGTGTTATTTCAATTTTTAAGCACTATACTCAGAATAATCTATAGTTCGATAATAACTTACATGTAATTTTTTGCTTAAAATTACAAACATATTGACATTCTATTAGTATTATAACTCGCAGCTAACTTTTTATCTTATCTAGGAATTTTTGCTGAATTTTTTGAATCCGCCTCTGCCTTAGGGCCCTTGATCGGAATTGATGGGATGGTCCCTTGCTTGCTTCCGGAGAGTAAATTAGTTTTTTTTCCTCCACGTGGTTTGTACTGTTTTTTGACAATAAATTTATTATTATTATTATTATAATTACTTCATCTGTTCTTATCATCTGTCGTCTTTAACATAGTTATAATGGCATAGCATTCATTTTTGCACACAGTGGTATTTTGGTGATTTAAAGTGTCCTACAAATATTAGAAAAGGGAATATTTTACCATTGAAGTGATAGCAAAAATCACTCCTCGATGAGCACCATTACCCTGAAATAAGGCAACACTGTGAACGAGTGAGGTGGAGCGTGCTAAATGCGCGATATTGTGCTCTTTCGTGCTGGTGACGCACGTTAAGCAAGATTCTGATAGCAGAAGGATAAGTATGAGGGGAAAAAGGGGCGGTGCGTGGCATTCTTCAGATAGTGAAAGTGTGACAGTGTTAAGCACCTTTGAAGGGGAAACTCAGAAATTACCGTGGAAAAACGATAGATNTTTGAAGGGGAAACTCAGAAATTACCGTGGAAAAACGATAGATATGAAAAAAAAAAAATGACTCAAAAATTCTTGATCATTCTCAATATTAGCGAGGTGTTAACTTTGTTACCACTTATTTAGTAAAGTATTGAATGAATTATGGTGAGGTATTCGCCATGACTTTCTCTTACGCTAATAATTATATGGGTGAAGGAATTGGGAAGGTGCGATTTTCGGTTGCCGGTGAACGAACCATATCGTTCGAGAGTAGGTGAGACACTCTTGTTCAGCAGAGAGCGGAATCGAACCCGTTCTCTCGTTGAAAATGAACACCCTAATAAGACGCCACTGTTGTCGGTTGACGCAGAGGGTTGTTGTAGATGGAGCTTCGAGCAGGAAACAGTTCATATACCCGATACAAAAACGAGTATGCTGCCTTTTCAAACAATAGAATAAGAGTACGCTGTCTCAAGAAAATTACGATGGCAGATTATGTACAAGAATTGATCGTTATAAAAAAATACAGGTTCTTTTTCCATGTAGTGATACGTGAACTAATATCTTCAAATTATTGTGCCACATGTGAGTTTCTAGAAACCATTTCAGACTTGTAGCCGAGACGAAAGTAAAATTTAAGTGAACATCTCGCAAAATAATTATGAATTGTACTGTAAGAAAATTATCAAGAATATAAAATATATTTTTTAGAAGTGAATGTATCCAACATCAACGCTGTTGTACCATATCTTAGATATGAAGAATATTTTAAGCTTGAATTATATTTTAATATTCGTCATTTTAATTATTTCCATTCAATTTTGTATTAGTTTTTTATGATATTTTCTTACGTGGAATCGAACCTTTCTCATTTATTTACTTTTAACTGCTTTACAAAATCGAATAAACCCGTTTTAAACATTGACATGTAGCGCAGTCAACTCTGAAAAACTATACCCACACCAGAGAAGAGATTGAGATGAAACTCGTTGAGATAAGTATAAGTCAGCCCTCATGACCACTATTACACGTCGGTGAATTCTAATCAAAAATACAAATATACTGATACTAACACTCAGATCATTAAAAAAAATATTAAAGTTGCTTTGAAAGATGACAGCAGTGCAAAGGTCCAAATAACATTAGGAAGCGAGGTCCCCACCAGAGTAAAGTTTGTGAAGTGTTCCGTAGTCCCAATACATAATGCTAGGTACTACTTTACAAAACGGACCACAGTCTCACGCGAGCCTTCGTTACGTCGTATCTTTCCCCAACAGGAGGTCGTACGACGAGGACACGAAAAGGCATGAAATTCTGTCCCTATAACACAAGATTCCTATATCTGAGAGGAATTGTCAACAAAAAAATTAAATCTACTAGAAGAACGATAGAAGCGTTTGTAGAAGGAAAGTGCGAAGCGCTTTAGGAAGTAGGGATGGAGAAGACGACGAAAGTGGCGTCAGTTGAGTGCAACACTAGCAATGGAGCGTCTTGCGGTTATTCCCAAGGAGCTGCGTATGCCATGCGGTAAGCGGACGGAGAGAGAGAGAATGTTGGTGATGGTACCTAAGGATTTTTCGGGACGGCGAAGACAGAGAAATGTTGAAGATTCACCCCAGTCTAGTGTTTAAAGGGGGGGGGGAAAGGCTTGGAAAGTGATTATTGTCGATGGTTTTATAATCTCTTGCAAATAATAAATGGAATGCTTAGACAAGTTATTTAATTAAAAGAATAGTTTTAATTAAGTTTTGATACGACGATTTTCAAATAATTGAAACGTTCTTCAATTCGCTATATTATTTTATACAAGTATATAATGTGATATACTATGACGAACAAAGGAAAGTATTACTTTGAAAACGTCATGAATGATATTTTATTTTATCCAAGTCATATAATCCAAAATGACATTACTCTAATTTAAATACTTTCATGAAGGAAAAAAGTTTTAACACAACAATTCACACTTTGATATCTGAATGACATTGGTCCGAATTCAAATAAAATTCAACTGACCTTTTCAATTATGTGTTTAGTGAAATTGTTATTCAGTTATAAATAGTTGGGTAATTTATCTGAAGTTTGAACATTTCTAAATGATTACACAGGTGCACATTTCTCTGATAAAAAATGAATCAAATTTTAAGAAAATAATTTCCAGTAAAACATAAAAACCAAATTCCAATCAAATGTCTCCAAAGAAAAGAGCATAGTATTCTGCTACTTGGCATACGAATAAGTGCAATTACGATTCGAACTTTGTGGCAATCAAAACTTATATTAGAGCATTTCAGAAAGACAATAAAACTGAGATAAGGTTTATTGTGAGTTATTAACTCTTTATCTTAAATTATTAAACACTATCCACGAATGCCACGTGGAAGTGTCGGAGATATCGACTTTAAGCGACGAAGGAGAAGTTTATTCCATTTGGAACGTGAGAAAGGGAAAATCAAAAGAGTGAGGAAGGCACAGAAGTCATGAGATAGACATGGCACAAGATGGAGAATGTGATTGATCAATTTGGGATATTGATGGATCCGTAAATGGTGATGCTGAGAAACATGTAAGCGTGACTTTGACAGATGCGAGTAAGTTTGGTTGGTTGACAATAAGGTAACGATATACAGTGTGAAACACGAGAAGAGTGTAATAATGATAAACAAAAGGGCGATTGTTTTTATCATTAAAATAATTCATAATTACACGTTCCTGAAAAATGGGATAGATTACTAAAAACAAAAATTCATTCAGAAATAAATTTTAAGTTACGTTGATAGTTTTACGCATACTTCTACGATGAAAAAGAAAATAATTAATTTAATCATGACTCACTAATTAGTACCTTTAACTATGTTCTGTTCGTTGCATACTAATGTGACTACAGCAATATTAAAACGTACATTTCAGAAATAGAATAAGCAAATCTAAAGCAGAGACAAAGTACTTTAATAATCACATACCTTCGTTTAAAATTATGTACTGTATTTTATTAACATTCAGACGCAAGAATTATTTTTAATAATGAACGTAAAAACTTGGTCATATTTAATAGAGAATATTGATCGTATTGCATGTTGGAAGATATACAAAATGAAAATTCCAAATTTTGGACGCATTGACGATGAGGTTATACGTCGATTGAAGTTATACGTCGATACAAATACGAATATTCATAGGAGTATTCATTTTATCCTCATTTTTCGTGAGGAGTAAAATGAATAATATTCCTATGAAATTAAAGTGATGACGATCAAGTACGGGCATTAAGAATAGTCAAATGAGGTGCAAGCCTTAGCTAATGAACTGGGATTAAGTGACGACGACAAAGATTAAAAATTTATTTATACCAGAGATAGAAATGATTTGAAGATAACTGTTACGTACAACGAGCTATAACTATAGACCGTGATGATTTTTTTGAATTTACTCAAAATAATTTAAGATGAGAATACGTCAAAAATTTTCTTCTCTTCTTTCATTTTACTTCAGTATAATATGAAATCAATTATTGTAGGTAATCCAATTGGTTTCGGTACTCCTATTTCTGCATTTATCAGGAAGATACAGTTTTGTAATGAATGGCATGGATAGAGGAAATAATTCTCGAAATATCCAAGCCTCACATGGTCATCGAAACAAAATCTTCAACGCGAAAGCTCGAGCTCGTGGTATCACGGTCGTATGATCTGCGAATACTCAGTACTTTTAGAAAATGTCGCTCCTGAAGCGAAAAATGTGAGATAGGGTTAATGAAGCTCATTATCTCATTTTGGAAGACTTGGTGAACGGGAGTCGTAATTACAACTTAGTAATAATTAACAATGATGAATGGTATGATAGACGTACCACAAATAAAGAAATTGCCCCTATTAAATCGAAAGCAAGAGATGTAGTCCCAAACACTGCACAAGACAACATGAAGCACCCCCCATACCGGGACCTGCAATTAGAGAGGAAAGATGCGGGGGTGGCATCGTCTCCAGAGACCCTAGGGTGAGACCCAAGCCCTTGGATACTCCGAGAACAGGAGCGTCGACGCGACGGGGGAGGTGAAGACGGCCGCAGAGTGGCAGCGTTCCTCACGCCCAATCAGCAGCACATTCCTCTCAGGCGGGAGGGCATCCATCAACGTGCTCGTCTTCAACCCTTGCATTCTCCTCCATCACCTCCTTCGTTCACCCTCCTTCCATCGACACCCGCACCATCCGAGACGCTGCGATTGCTCCCTTGAGCGCGCTCTCGCCTTCGTTCTCGGGCTTCTGTACTGATACATGAGGAACTCCTTTCCTTGATATAAGGTCTTTACAATACGAGGACCTTGATATCGTGACATAGATATTAGCAGAGCGAGTACCGATATGAGGTAAATATAGAAAAATATGCGCTAACAAGTTCAAAATAGTCACACAAAAAAGTTCAAAATATGCACTACAATACAACTAAACGCAGCAAAATATTTTAAATACAACCTAAAAATGTTATATATGTATCCAGTTACTACTAAAAATGGAGCAAGTGTTCATTAAAAAAGGCAAATTGGGTTAGTTAAATAATACCAATGAGCTCGTTTACACAGTTCAACTTATATTTAAATAAAAAAGACACAAAAATTTTCCGATTCCGATCTCTTTTCCAAATTCGCTCCTGATTCCTTAATATTAGTTTCTGTATTCTCTCACTATATTTAACTATTCTATCTATATTCAGAAAAAAATTGAATTTTTGTTTTATTGGCACATTCTTACCTCTCAATAAAATTCTTCTTTTTATTTTTAATGTTGAAAACTACCCCATGACCAATTTAAGGCTTTGAAGATTTGTATGCCTTCTAATTATTCTAAATTTCTATTCAATGAGTTCAAATTAAAACTATAATATGTAGATCAACAAGAACTATCGTTTTAATGCTTTTCTCTTCTGACCATACGTTACAGGGATGAATTCTCCTCGTTTGGCCTATTGGTTTCAGGAACAGTATAGAACCAATTTGTTTTATGATTCCTCCGCTTAATTTAAAATAAAATTACTCGAAAAGCCCCAGTTACAACAAATAATAACACTGTAATTCGTGTTTCAAGAGAATTTCAGAAACGTCGGTGTATTCATGAGCTTTTCGGTATATATCAACATTGCGTATATCCATCATCACTCAAGTCCCAGAATTCATAATTGGATGTGATTGTATTCCTGGAAGACGATTCTCTGAAGATCTTTATTTCCACGTAAAGCTACTTACGTTTCCAAGGAAAAGTAATGAGAAAGGATTTCTTCTTAGTCTTCACTCACAATTCCCCTTGTCCATTCAATCAGTGAGCCACTGCCTTTCATTGCCTCTCAGATTCCGAGTACTCAAAAGTACGATGTACCTTCTGCATTCGATTCAGGTTACTAGTCATTTGGAAATGTTTCATTATGCACATATTATAAAGATTCTCAAACAATGATATTAAGACAGTATTTCATGAAGAGTCAAATAAAAATAATTCCACTACTCTACGTAATTATATCAGTAAATATATTCGAGGACTTATACAGCAGAGAATAAGTTAATACGTACTCGAATCATTGGGTGGCTCTACGTCCTGATATATATTGTTAAAACTAATGAATAGCTCAAGGACACCTACAACGGTGCCATGTGGGAAGACCTATCACATTAACATCATGTACAGTATAAATAAAATTAATGTTTACAGTGTTTTTGTAGCAAACTCACTTAGAAACAAAATTAAAATATTAATAAATAAGAAAAATGAAGTTGACATAACGTTCCTGACCCAACACCTTTTTACTTTCCTATTATACAGACTTTAAAAGGGAAGTGTTGTAATCGGTCGGAAAAAAATCGAGGTCTCTTCGGATCTTTCACAATAGTCTCCAGAGTCTATTTTCAAAGGGCAAAGATTTATAATGTCGTGTAAGTGTGTGGATTTTCTTCCCCCAATCACTCAAGAACGAATTAACCTATTGTTCTTTTAAATATTCCCTTGCGTTTGGATAATTACACTATATTATGTTTTCTTGTGTTCGGTTTTCTTATATGTTTATTGCTTTGCAGGTTGCTTAGTGGTTAGATCATTTCGTTATGGTATTCTATCACCACTCTAATACATCTTCCATTTAAAAACATTTATTTCTAGGTTTTCTAACCATAGATTGTAAAACACTTTCACTGTGCATTTCCTCATAGGTATCACTTTATCCCCAATTTATCATTTGATTCTTTTCCTTTAACTATCTCACGTGACGTATACTACACCCGACGTAGCTCAAAGCACTCAAGCGAGCTAAGCAGTTACAACAGTGGTTCCCATTACCTCCACCAACATCACCTCTGTCTTCCACACGATTTCAATTAGAAATTTCAATCAGTCACCACCGCAAAAGCTGATTCTAGCGTTCGGAAAAACGCGTAATTTATTCGCACACGCCTTATTATGCGAGAGCGTTGAGGTCGATGTCACGCATACATATGCAAAGGCCCGCACTGTACGTTGAGTGCTGCGAAACGCACAGCGGAGTTCAGGTGGCGACAGCGTCAGCGGCGATGGCGAAGGAGTTCAAACGATGGTTGTGGATTGTGCTCGCTAATTCACCGGGCTATGTTATAATACGACTTACTTATTTTAAGTTAAAGGGATTATAGCACTGGTAAAATTGTGTTAAATTACAGAAGTATGAAAAAATGGAGATGAAAAGATGAAATTATTTACAAACAAATGTGACTATACCAGAGACAAAAATCTGAAGGCTACAGTCTGTTAAAGTTTCGGAATGGGATATTGGGGGACAAAAATAATTTCTTCAATTTCACTGACAAAACACTAAATATCTTTCCTTTAACTTCTCTACAATCCTAATTTGGTGCTATTCACGATGATCAAGCTCAGTTTCAGTTCTGTATTTAACTGTAAACTCTAATTTTCATGTACTATTATTAAAACAAATAATTTCTGAAGTAAGAAATAATGAAGTAAAAGAAACAGTGAGCATCGAGGAAGAATGACAATTCCCTTCATTAGGTTATGTAACAACGTGCTAACCTCCTACACGTGTCTGTGCCCGTACACTAGAGTTGCGATCACCGGAGGCTGTGAGTTCGATTACCGAGCGAGGGATCGAGGTTAGTGAGAATGATATCAACCCGTATGTTATTCATTTTGTCATTCACTCAATCAGGGAGAAAAGTTCGCACGGGCAAATAGCACGAACTGCAAATTCTCAACCCTGCACTCATCATATTTTGACGTACTACTCGATACGACTCTTCACCAAGTATGAAGTATAAAACGAAAGGTCTAAAAAGAACCTGGTATGAATACCGTAAAGAAACAAAACATTTAGAAGCACATCCGGATGTCTTTACGTTGGACGTTGACCAGGATACTCGTTAATACTGGATGAATCAAGAAAGTTGGAATGTTCCTGAATGTTCCAAAGTGGACATTCGCTTTTAGGAACATTCGTAATTCCATAAAAGTTCCAAAACAATCAATCGTCACATATACAAAGTCAAAAAATGCTTTTTTGAGCCCATGTGTAAGAATAAGCAAATTATATGTTCATACAGTCGTTGCTATTCTGTACAGTCTCATCTAGATAATACGACTTTTTCTTGGAAATTATATTGTTCTGACTGATACAAGTTCTGACCAGCACCATTACGATATAGAGATGAAAAAATGGCAATTTTCTCTAAGTAGATGAGCGTTTCGGTCTGTACAATAGACACGTATTCGTACACCGTGGGATTGAGCTTAAATTGATTCGTAACTCGTTAATAACTGTTATTTGACATGGAAATGAAGGATGAAAATTAAAATTCTGTAGCGGTTGCCATGGTTATTAACGTTAACAGATCAAGATCAGTCTTCTAAAAAAACAGTATTGTGGTTACATCTTTATACGTTTCTCACAACACTCTGCATGCATGATCACTTGCAAATAAATAATGAAATAACTCGAAGAAAAAAACAAAAATATATTATATTGATCAACGGACGTGAAAGACCAACATTTCATTACAACATTTACTCTAGTTAGTAACACTTTAATTAAGATTTAAATCACAATTGGTATAGTCTTTTTCATTTGTGAAATTAAGAAGATTTTTATATGTTTTAAAATTTAAATATGAAACTGGATTAACTTAATATTGGAAATTACCGACCAATATCTCTACTACCCACTTTCTCAAAAATCCTAGAAAAATTGTTCTATAAGCTTCTAGATTTTTTAACAAAAAATAACATTCTCTCTGACGATCAACACGGTTTTAGGAAATATTTTTCCACTACAAGCGCCATATTTTCCTTCTTAAACGATGTTACCACATCTCTAGACCGTGGAGAAAAACCTCAGGGTGTTTTTATTGACTTATCCAAAGCATTCGATGTCATCGATCACGGAATTCTCCTTTCCAAATTGCATCCTTTAGGCATTCGTAGACTTCCACATCAATGGCTAACTTCTTATTTAAAAGATAGATATCAACAGGTAGAAATATCCAATACTAAAAATAAAATACTTAAGCGTTGTCTTTCAGAAACAAAGCCACTTACTTGCGGAGTACCCCAAGGTTCAATTCTCGGCCCTATACTGTTTTTATTGTATGTGAACGACATGTCATCATCCACATCAGATTGCAAAATGGTTCGTTTTGCTGATGACACTAATTTACTATGTAAACACGCCAATTCTCAAAAAATTTTGTTTAACCTTTCGACTTGGTTCCGTACAAATCGTCTCATAGTAAACACTGACAAAACAGTGTCTATGTCATTTCACAATAGTAATACAAAATCTTTACCCCAGGTGTCTCTTTCTTTAAACGGAACACAATTAAAAACTGTTACGAATACAAAATTCTTAGGTCTCCATATTCAAGACAACCTCAAATGGAATTGTCACGTTGACAATCTTAATTCCCAATTAAGCAAATTGTGTTACGCATTCCGAAACTTAGTTAACGCAGTTAGTCCACGTATTTCCCGTTGCGTATATTTTGCAAACGTTTACTCCCATTTACGTTACGGCATTACCTTCTGGGGTAATTCCGGTCAGAGAATTCAAACTTTCATAATTCAGAAGAGGATAGTTCGGATAATTTGTAAATCTCACCCCCGAAACTCTTCTAAACCTTTATTCAAGGAATTAAATATCTTAACACTTCCCTGCATTTATATTTATGAAACGGTCTTGTTTGATAAGACCGAAATACTGAAGTGCCACCCTTGCTTTATACGAAACAGTCTCGTTCACGAACACAATACTCGCAATAGTAATAATATTCATCGCCCTAGAGTGTCAACCACTCTTTGCCAAAAAGGACCTTATCATTCGGGAATCGTTCTATATAATTCCCTGCCCAAGAATATAAAAGACATTATGAAATTGAATATCTTCAAATCCGCGGTTAAAAACTACCTCCTGCACCAGTGCTTCTACACTGTAAAAGAATTTATTGATTTTAATAAAAGTTAAATCCGTCTTGTACTTTATCACGCCATTGCTTTAGTACTTTTTAAATAACTTATAACCATTTCAAAAACTATTTTCTTGCATGATTGTGTTGCCGTATGGCGCATATTAATTTAGTTTTATGGGTACTCAACTTTGGCACGGTTGAGTAAATAAATTCTGTAGCCCCATCCTGGCCCGGGTTTTTCTCCGGTTTTCCTTCGGGTAGAGGCGGATTTATCATACAGGTTCTCTAGGCTTTGTCTAGGGGCGGGTCTATTGTAACAATAAATCGTGAATTTAGTGTTATTTCAATTCTTATGATTTTTAAACACTATACTCAGAATAATCTATAGTTCGATAATAACTTGTACATGTAAATTTACAAACATATTTGCGTTAAATTACAAACATATTGACATTATACATGTATTATAACTCGCAGCTAATTTTTTATCTTATCTAGGAACGTTTGCTGAAATTTTTGAATCCGCCTCTGCGTTAGGGCCCTTGATCGGAATTGATGGGATGGTCCCTTGCTTGCTTCCGTAGTGTAAATTAGTTTGTCCTCCACGTGGTCATACGCAGTTTGTACTGTTTTTTGACAATAAATTTATTATTATTATTATTATCAGTAACTCATTAAATATTATTAATGTTTTACGTATATCCAATTGTAATTGATGTTGCATAGGACAGAAAAGTAAAATAAATAAATAAATAAATATGAATTAAAAATTTTTATCTTGAATTTTAATTTAAAGACGCCGAATACCAACCAGAGAGAAGCATATACAGAAAAGTAAAATAAATAAATAAATAAATAAATATGAATTAAAAGTTCCTATCTTGAATTTTAATTTTAAGATACCGAATACCAACCAGAGAGAAGCTCACAAAAGACTGAACCACACGATCAGTTATTGTATGCTAAACATTTAAAGCGATAAAACTTGGGCGTTAGCGTGTTGCCCGCCACCTAACGCTTCAATAATCGCGAGCAACTCCATCCATCAAATGCGCTCACAAGGGACTACAGAGGTTTCAGAATCTCCATAAAAAGAACAGCGTTGCTGCAGCCACGCAACACTGTCACGAGAGGCGAGAGCGCGGAAGGAACAAGAAAGCGGAGCCGACATCCGCCCGACCGCCCGCGCGCTCTGCTCCGCGCCGCCTGAACGCCATCACACAGCGCCCACGAGACGAACCTCCCCGGAGAACGTTTCCAGGGGCGGGAACGCGCCGCGTGTTTGTTGAGCAAGGAAAGTTTCCAAGACGCGTTTTATGTTTCGCTTTCCACTTATTTCCCTACAGGAAAGGGTTGCTCGCGGTCACGTGATTGGACAAGATTAACAATGCTTTCGCTTCTTTATTTTTCCACTCGAAGTGCCGAGTAAATTATGTTATTTTGTTCTGCCAGGGAGTAGATAAGTACTGAAGGGAGTCCCGAGTATGTGTCCCAGTGGTTACATGAAATTTTTATATATATCAAGATGTTTCCTCTCTTCTCACATACAATGAACTTTTTCTTGTCCCCAGCACATTTGAAGTGTAGTTCATATAGTGTGCATTGCTTTCATCTCCATATACTTTAAGTTCGCTTAATATACTATTCACCGAGTATGTCTCGTTCGTATTAAAGGAAGAATTCAATTTTAAAACGAATGCGAATGAAGTGAAACGGGAACTAAGTTGCGTAGAGAACACCCATTGTTTTCTAAATCGCACCGTTAGCTAGTACTACCCATCGTGTTCGAGCAACTGATCACGTAAATGTGGCAGAAGCAATGAAGAAATATAAATAGCTGAAGAAATATTTCATTACTAAAACACATCTAAGTAGATGTTTCTCCATAATTAGGATTATCACACTGAAAAAATACCTGAGCTCGGGTAGCTGATGTATTGGCTCCCAGCCAGACAGACAATACATGAGCTCGCACAGCTAACATCCTTCTGCTATGACGTGAATTTTCGACCTTCTGTATCACAGCGTACAGCATTAGCTCTCACAGCTTAAGTAGCTAATCTACTAGATAAGAAAAGAGAACCTATGTTGCCAACCAGTAAGCATGTAATATTGATTCGAAGTGAGTCGATGTCGACTATCTACATGCTTTCTTCTCGATATTTTTTCTCGACTTTCTTGACGATATTCATTTATATTACAACTCCATGGTCTTACCGTGTTTCATGACAGGCGTACAGCAAACGTTCTTCTTTTTTCAACGTCCGCCTTCAGGTATCCGACCGTGGCCCCAGTATTCGATCCAGGGTCCTTTCCCTCTGAAGGCGCGAACGCTCGCATTGAGCTACTGCAGTACGATGTTTAACTATCTTGTGTTACGTTGTCAAAGAGTTGACATCATAGTATTGGTACCATGAATAGTAAATACTTAAATTAGTAATCATCTCTAAAATCTTGAAAAATATATCTAAAAAACAGAATTTTTTTTATGTATCCAAATGTTTCTGTATTTTGAATATACTTGAAATTTACTTTTATTAGATTAATACATTAAGGCTACTCGACGTGAAGAGGACACTAAATATTCGTCGTCTAGACTTCAAATTTCGGGCTACGCAACGTCGGGACGGCGTCGGTTAGTCGTTGTAATTAATCAATTTGTTCAAGTAAACAACAATTCATTGTTGCGAAAGCCATGATCGATTTGACTCCGTAAAACAATTGCTCAGGCTGCGCCGCCTCAGTCATGAGTCAACAAACCGAATGCATAGAAGGCAGCTCCGTCAAGTGTTATTTAGCTGTAACTACGAACGAGATCAGCGGCGCGGAACAAACAACAGTTCTTGATGCAAAATAAGATTTTTGAGCGGGGCTTAGGTGTTGCGCGCAAAATATATAAGCTATTGCTGTTGATGTAACTTTCTTCCTCCCTGACAAAACAGCGTTAGTTTCCACAGTGATAGAAAATTGGTCTGGTTCAGACGAAAACGGTTTTAGGCAGCTACAGCATAATGGTACTGTGTGTCCAATAGATAGCCAACGCGTGAGCTAACACAGTTAACTTTTGGCTGAGCTATCTAACTTACTTTTTCCGTGCAAGAGAATTTCCTGCTAAAACTGCTTCATTCCTTCTAGCATTACGTATTATGCATTTATGTGATACTTTTATTTATTTACAATTTATCATTACATATCCTTTCTTTTATTCATCCCGCACCATTCACAAGTTGATTGAAGCTAAAATATTCTTTTCTGTGTGACTTGTGTCTCAAGAAGGACGTTTTTGCGCTATTAAAGTAGTAGTGAAATAATAAACTGAGAATGCATATGAAATTCAGATTCGCTTGCAAAATGAGCACACTAAAGAAAATATCTCAATAGTGACTTTATAACGTATCGGGCATACAACCTTAATAAGCTAAACACCCCACTCTTCCTTAAATGAGAAAAAGCAATATCCCATCAGTATCAAATGACAAGGTCAACGGACAGAAACGTCGGCTCCAGAAATTGTGGCGGAAACACGTGCGAAGGGATATGCAGGTGATTGACTGCCAATTTCAGTGAACGCAAAGCGAAACGGGGGAAGAAAAAAAAAAAAAAGAATTGTACGACTGCTCACTTTTCTCCGTTAAACGCCGTATTTCAGTGCTGCCACTACACAGAGTCCTCACGCGGCTAAGTTGGCTTTGTTTTGTCGGCGGTGAAAAAGCGATATTCATGCACACATATTCATCTCACGTCAGGTGTTCAGAGGCGTCAAACGATTGAAATATCGCAATGCTTGATCGATACGTATGGATGTTTCATTTTTCAATAGCACTGTTACGACTTAACAGCAGTTGCCTAATAAATAATCTCGGCTTATCCTTCTTTAACCGTTTAGTAGAACAATACGCATACTTAAAATCGTTTAAAAATGAACCATAAGTTGTCTTATGGGTTTCATATAATTTTATCACAAATTTTGATTTTAAATGGCTCTCAAGCTTTATTTAATGTAGAAATAAATTTGTTCTTCATATTTGGGGTTAGTGTCCATTTATGAAGTAAAATATATTAACAGAAGTTTTAATATACAACTTTCACACAGTTACTGCCCTACGTTTTGTCCAGTATTATACCATAATTTATATATTCATTTTTAAGGTTACGTAGATAATATCATCCTTGAAAAACTACAACTCTTCGTGTCATTTAGTATACCCATTATTGAATATATAACTAATACTGAACAATGATGGTATTTTGTAATTATGATTTGACCTTTTAATTCCAAACTCTGTATAAGAAAAAAATAGCTGGACATTTGACCTTCAAATCCAGAGAATATATGGCTAAAAGGAATTCCTGTGAAACGCAAATATTTCTAGTATGTTTAAAAAATTAAAATTTGTTTCTTTTGTCTTCGAACTTTTTCTGCTTCGAGACTTCAAATTTCATGTTTCTTAAAAATAAAATGACATACCAGTACTATAGTGGATTAATTGCGTCGTAAAATGTATTGACACAACACAAATCACTCCGAAATAACCTCAATTTTTACTGCAAAAGGGATCAGTTCAGACCATTTATAACTTTACGCAAATTTTAATTATTAATCATTGTTACCATAATTATGTTTCTGAAAAACCAATTATTGCTGTCAAAAAATGAATTAATATCGCATAAATGATTTTGACTCAATTTATTTTGTATAGTATTAAACCCCGGACGAATTTATGAAAATAGTGTTTAAAAATCACGTTTCATCTCTTTATTACTCATCCGAAATTTTTTGTGGGGGATAATTATTCGTTCATGTAATTTTCTCCGAGAGAACTCTGTAAACTAATAAACTCGGGAATGAAGAAAGTAATTACAATTTAATTGAGTTTAGACACTTCCAGCTGTATTTCAATAAGTTATACCTTTTGTTCGTCAAGAAACCAAGTGACATATCGAATAAGAAGTCTTGAGGAGATTTTGAAAATGAAGGCAATAATAATTAAAAATTATTTCGTTATTTAACTGTGTTGTCACAACTCAGAAATTGAAGATTGGAGTGAAATTAGAATTAGATTTGATTTCTCATAAATATTAAAAAGAAATTACCAACGTATTCCATTCATGAGACCAAGTGTAAGTTGAATGTTTTTCGTAAACCTATCATTTTGTGAACCTATCATTTTGTGTGCGTTCGGTTGTTTATCATCTGAAGGTAATATATGGCTCTCAAAGCAAAACAATTAATTGAGCAACATAACGAACGTGGATATCCATCATGACCAAGATAAATTGAGATAAATCTTTCACAGAAAATTAGCCCGCGGTGTGGATTATCAAATAAATTCATCACATGCATATCATCGTGGACTCGTTACGCAAGCATTCTCTGGTGCAGAATTTAAAACTCAAAATTATGTTTTGATAATTTCCATATTCGCGTCACGCACAGAGTACCTTCGAGGCATGGTAATACCATTCACTCCTCTAAAACCCAACCCTTGAAAGAAATACAGGATATTATATTGAGAAAAGCGAGTGTTCCATTGGGAAATAAACTAAGACTATGGAATCGAAGAGTAGCCCATCCCAAAATGTCAATTATTACCATTCTCATAATAAACATTATTACATAATCAAGAATGAAATTCAGAGAATGAATAACCGACAAAATTTTACATTTATAAAACTTGGCGGCAATGAGTTGTATCAGAAATGAGGAGTAACGTTTATTTACATGGTGAATTGTCTGAGGCGAAATGTTGAATTACTTAAGAAGCTTTTCAGTTTTCGCAATTAGTCCTAAAGGATTATCTTCTTAGCACTAGACAGAAACTTGTGATTAAGCTTTAAATTTTCACCTGCAATAACATGTACACTTTTAGCATTCATTATTTGTCTGAATAATTTAAATCTACTTAGTCGTGGTAATTGCCTGTCATAACCTTTCTGCCTCAATTAAAACAGCCGTAAAACTTGAGAAAGGAATGCATCAGTGAACGAATAATCTTTGATGTCTCAAGGGTTAGATTATATTAAAATTATAGCGTAATCAAACGCAGTTTGTAAAGCTTATATGGATAATAAAACAACCCACAAAAGAGCTAATTGTGAATTTTCATTTTAAACGTAAAGATGAAGCATGATTCACGTAAGCAATTTGTGAATAGCTCATTATTCATACACTTGCTCATTTTTATGTACAGTCAGTGTAACGATTGATGAAATATATCGATGATATGTTGCATGTGTTTTCGCTATGGTCATTTGGATTAACCGGGGATTGAGTTACTGGCTGCAAGGAGTGGTAGAATATGTACTAATTGGTGTGTAAATCGTCAACCTTTGACTGGTATATCGTGAATTTTCTTCCACTTCTAACTTCATATCTCCCGTTGCGTATATTCGCTTGTTCATATCTCCCGTTGCGTATATTTCGCAAACGTTTACTCTTATTTACGATACTGTATTATCTTCTGGGGTAATTCCGGTCAGAGCGTCCATACTTTCTGAATTCAAAAGACGATTGTTAGGATAATTTGTAAATCTCACCTCCGAAACTCTTGTAAACCTGTGTTCAAAGAATTAAATATTTGATTGAAAAGTCAATATAACAGTACGATCGCAAAAGGAAACATAAACAAACATTTGATATTCTTAGTGATATTTTCCGTCTGCATATATAATTAATACCAAATCAAACGACCCTACTTATTATGAACATACATATATTTACTTTAAAACACAAGTAAATAAAATAACACGTCAATATTGTCAATTCGCCTGAATATGATCCACAAAAAGGATTGAAACGTGTATGTTATTTTATTTATTTGTGTTTTAAAGTAAATGTATGTCTGTTCATAATAAATAGGGTCGTTTGATTTGGCATTTGACATTGTTTTAAGAACTATTTTTATTTCACGTTTTCCGGTACAAACCATTTTGTCATTTTTGTCATTTCACTAGGATCGGTGGACCTGTAAGAGACTAACTTTATCTTTTTATGAGATTCAATTTCATACACGAGTGTTATAGTTCTTCAGAAGAAACAATAAACATCATTCCCATTCCACAGAGCATCTTATCGATCGCCCGCTCATTTTGTCGATTGCGCGCCCAGCACAGATCACGGCCCGACGGGATGGAGAACGCATTCCGCGGCGCATGTCGGTTCACCCCATCGGCGGCGGAGGCTGCGAGCAGGAGCGAGAGAGAAAGAGCGAAGGGGGTGAGCGAGGGGAAACTGCCTCATTAACACGCGGGGCGTCGGTGGAGGGCGCCGCCGTCGACGCAAATTGAGTGCGACGCCGCAGACGTGGGTGCGAACGCCTGCCCGCCTTTTGCCGATTAAACGCCCGCTCACGTGAAGGTAGTTCCGAAGGATAGGGAGGGGATAAAAGAAAACGAAAGAATGAAATCGTAGATTGAGACGGAGAAAGAAGAACAGGTAACGGCATGTTTCTTGGTAGAACGGCAATACTTGCTAGTGGGCAGATTGAGGGATTAACAAATAGCAATAAATTATATTAAAGAAATTATAGATGTTGGTTCCTGTAGATCTTTACTGGAATTACCGTTTTCTTACTATGGGTAGTGTAAGGTTCTAATACCTTGGTTTAATTTCGAATTACTTAAAGAAATTATGGAAAATTTCGTACTTCTTAAAGATTTCATGTTTTTATGTATGAACTATACGGAGGAACTCGCGATTCTATTTATTCCAATATGATAACGTTTGAATGAATCAAGAAGAATTTTTTTGGACAATTACGTCAGTATAGGAATTTGTAAATGAATAAATCTATATTCGGAAGGAGAAAATCGCAGTACTTATCTGTACGAGTATAGAAGACATTTTGAGAAAGTTGTTTGTAAATGTTTATAAATGTTCCACACAAAAACCAAATTCACACTTAAAATCTGCAGAATGACACTGATAAATTGCCAAATATTAACAACATAATTTTTACCGAGAATTAACTCTTGGAGGTTCAGCACAATTGAGATTTGTTAAATTAAAATACTCTATGTCTTCGATAAGTTTTAAATTACATTTTGTACATTCTTGTTTTATCTGCGTTATCTTCGTACATACCTTTTGATATTCTTCACTTAAGTAAACAATACTGCAATACTTTATCAACAATTAACTCTTTGAGATTCAACACATTTGATTTTTATTAATATAAAACCTGCAATGCTGTAGATAAATTTTTAATAACATTCTTTACTGCGGTTTTGTCATTTTTGATTGTTTGTATATAACTTTTATATTTTTTACCACTTATTCTTTTATATAACTTTCATATTTTGTACAACTGTGATTTTTAATACCCTTTCATACTTGTGATATTATGTGATTCCGTGCCACTGTATTCATATTGTACACATTCTATGCATTATTGTAGTGCCTTATTCCATGATTTTGTACATGATCCATGTATTTCACATTTTGTTATTTGTGTTAAATCTTTTTATCTTTTGCGTTTTCTGATGATGGTCCACAGTGGGGGTCGGAACGTTGTATAGTTTCTTTAATTGATAAATGAATCCAGTCTGAGGAAATAAAGTTGTTTCATTAATTAATTATATTCTAGGTGCTTATAGTATACGAGTAAAGAGGATCGTTTATATAATTAAAAAGAAAACACTTACGAATTGGTCATTTATCAATCCGGAACGTCATAGGGCAACAATACAAAAGGTGTATTCCAGCAGAAAATTCCGATCAGTTCGGTATTCTCCCAGGATTTCATCGGTGCGCATGCGCGGAATTCAGGATGGTTCCGAACAGTTCGAGATTGTTTGCTGCTGGAACGCCTTTTGCGTGCCATAGTTTAAAGTTCGTCCGTTAGATGTCGCCTGAACTTGACAGGTCCATCTCGCGAGGAAAAAGTAAAACGATACAGCTGTATCCTCGACATGGCGCGGTATCAAAGGGAAACGGTGTTTTTTTTATCGTTTCCCATATAAAAACGCACAATTTTTTAAAAATTGAAATGAAAATTATGTATATTTAAGAGTATTTAAAAGAGTTGTTGAGCAACAATTTATTTATGTCCGTGTTAATGTATGTTGTGTAAAAATTATTTTTAATATTTAGTATTTTAATAAAACGTTTTCGTATTGTAATGTATAACGGGGTAATTCCCAACATAATTTTCTATTTTTATGTGTGCAACAGCCAACAATGCGCCCAGCCGACGGTTAACCTTCAATCGGTTCAGTGGAATGAAATGAAGTTGGAAGGTAGAGTTGGATTGAATCTGTATAATGAGGTTTCCTGTCAAAATAGGTTAACATGTCATTCTATAACAACATTTATTAATGATGTAGTGCACGTTAAATATAACTTTAGGAGAAAATGACCAACAAAATTTTCAGTTTTGATGGGAAAATGAGAACAAGTAGCAGTTCCAAAATGACATATCTTGAAAAATTAGTACAAGTAAAAATATCCGTATATTAAAATAAAATAAAAATTAACAGTTAAAGGATTAATAATGGTACATAGTGAATTTATATATTTTGATAAAACACGGAAGATGTACGGTAGAGTATCACCGCCGGGCGCCCGAACCCAGAGTCTTCCGTGTTGTATCAAGAGATAAAATCACAATTAACCATTATTAATAAGCTAATTCTTAATTTTTCTCTTATTTTTAAATATGATTATTTTAAGGACCGATGGAAGAATGTACGATTGGCAAACCTAGAGATTGCAAGGTTTTTTAAAAAAATACAAGAATATTTGTATCTAAGATGAAATTATAAAACTAATACATTTTATAAATAACTATCCCAGAAACACCGTGTAAAGATTTCAATATCCTAGGCTTAACAATTTTGCTAATAAAAATTTTCAAAGCTGATCCATCCCTTGAGAACGCGAGAAAATAGTGTATTTTACCTTCCCAAAACAATTCAAAATACTCAGACACAAGCACATACTTTTTTATATTTTCTTACTTTAATATCATGTATATTTTCGCACTTTGAATAGAAATTATTACCTACTTAAAGAAAGAACGGGAGGTAAGTTAAACCTGATGTTTTCTTTAATCCACCAGTAACCAAATAAAAATAAAAAGGTGATGAGGAAAGTAAAATATAAGAAATGGTGAACAACGAAAAGTATTAAAATTAATCAAAGAAATGAGTCGTGAAATAAACTGAATCTATTGAAAGTAGAAATGAAATATACAGAAACAAATAAATGTAAATATAATAAAATGAAATGAAATATACAGAAAATTTATTAGAAGACACAGCTAGGTCTTCATAAACTACGATATTTCAGTCACTGATCGTAAAGAATGAACAGGAAATAGCAGGATCATAATGTAACAGAAGATGTTTATAATGATCCTAAAGCCAAAAGAATAATTGAGTTAAAAAAGCAAGGTCGAACAAAACAAGCAACTCTCAGAACGGTTCCGAACGGTTCGGAATTCTTCGCTTGCGACTGCTGGAACAGCGAACTAGGAATTGTCACTGCTGGAACAGCGCACAACTGGGATTTCGCTTCTGCGCATGCGCGGGACAGTTCGGAACTATCTGGGATTGCTGCTGGAACAAACCTAAAGAGTAAGACTTAAGTCTCTCGAATTCTCAATTCAAGTCAAAAAAAAATGTATAGAAAACATTCCAAGTGTACAGTAACACAATTTGTGTTACGATGACGTGAATCATGACATGACGTGAACGTAATGTCAGATTTTCTAGATATTTTCGATATTCGGGAGACACTCAGAATATGTCGGACACACGAAGAAGCAAGCATCGCAGTGTCACTCAGAGGTGGAGCTTGCTCGACCGCACACGCCACTCGGCATGTCGCTGCCTGACAGTAGACACGTTTGCACCTTCACATCTCTCCCCGACCATGTGACTAATCCCCCTCCTCCTATTTATACACACAAACGCCCACGCTCTGGAACTCTTGTCTGTTGCCCGATGTGGACTGTGACGCACTCCCTGGCACCTGTCGCGACCCATCGCCACCCGCATTCGCCGACGCGTGACCATAGGCCAGTGACTGCGGCCAGGGTTAAGTGTTTGTGGTTGCAACAATGCTTATGCGGGTAACAATGGCGTGTTTTGCACACGTGAAAAATAAATGAAACTGACGATGCTCAAAGTAAAGCTTGGCCTACTCATGTTAAAGGTGATGGCAGCAATGTCTCTAGGGATAGGACTGGGCTTTCAACCGGTAATGAGTAGTGCATGGAATCCAAAAGAAGTTCATACGTTGCCTGAAACGCATTAGGCGTTAATATTTTTTTTTAATGCAAAATACATGAAAAAATCCTGCAGATTTCTGTACTATCTTGATTGTACTATACAGATTGCTATTGAGGAGAATATAATTTATTTATTAATATATTTACGGGAAGTCAAATGTTGAGATGTTATCCTAGCTACATTCCTATTTTAAATACCAAATAATTTCAAGTTCAATTCAATAAGGTAGATCGTGGTGTTATAGACGTTCAACATCTTTCAATGAATTGAAATTCATCATTATCACCTCACGGGTAACATAAGGATCACAAAAGGATACATATACCTGGAAGTTCTAGATCTGATAAAATATGAATTTGTAGAATGTTGCCTAAGAATTATATAATTTTTAGAGGTTATCAAATGTTAGAAAGTTTGAATCTTCGTTTTTATCATTAAAATACGAAGTTAAGAAAAATGTGATTGAGACCTTCCAAGAAAATATTGTTTAGTGCGTTATTGTTTACAGAAAATATTGTNAAGTGAGTTTTACAGAAGGTATTATCCCTCATTCCATCATTTGAGAACATTCCACGGGAAAATTTGTCTTCCAGCATCCATGGTTTCAGTATGTAATCCATAAACGTTCTGTTTGGGTACGTATATAACTTATAGGTTTCAATACTATTTTCCCCATTTCGGTTACATTCTTGTTCTCACTAAAAATTGAGAACATAATGTATGATAATTATGACGCGAAGAAAACAACTTTGCACTCTATGAAACAAACAGTGGAATATTTCAGTTTCTTCGCGCTTAAATATCAAGCACACAAATCCATATAGATTACATTTGGGTGGTGCACTTGCACAATGACATCAACTAACACGTGTGCATCTGTAATAAATGTGAGTAAGAGATCAATAACTCTTCTTCTCCCTCGAGAACATTCCCTCTGTCGATTGGCTTGGGGAATTCATCCTTAAAAGGAAATCCATGCTTCTCAACTGGACTTGGGATCCCCAAAAATAAATCCCTGCTCTTCCACTGGACCAGAATTCCTTTGCTCCCGCGAGACGCCCCAGGAGACCCCGAAGGGAAACTGGTCCCTTTATTGCCCCGCGAGAAGCAGGCCTCGAGGCGAACTTCCCTTTCGACACAAGAGACATATGCGAGAAGAGGGATACTATCTTCGTTCATAAAGCAATCATTCGACGCACCGTTTGCAGTGTCTGACCAAGGAGTTATGACGCATGTGGTGGGGAGGTTATATTGGAAGCCCCGAGGTTTCGTCTTGTCGCGCTTTTTGCGATGGGGAACATTAATACGACCTTTAAAACAAAGTTTGTTTTAATTGTCTACGTTTCGCTGTTTATATGTACAGCGGTTCCTTTGGAGTGGTTATTATATAAATTAAAACTTACGAATTTTTGACGATCACAATTAGAAACACTGTAGTAAGTTATAAGTTATTTACTTAGCTTAGTGAAGATACTAGCGCGAGTTCTTGGGCTTCAGAAGTAAAATATATTTGAAGTAATGATAATAAAGCTTCTACTGTTTCATTCTTTTGTGAAACTAATTTTAAACTTGTAACCGAAATAAAAGAAAAAAAAAAGTTCTTTATTCATTGGATTTTGTTCATAAAAGTAGGTATTTACAACCATAATAACGTAAAGATATTCCATTGTATTGTACGATGTTCATAATACACTATAGCAAGAGCATTAAATTATTATTGGTGAGAGTATCCTCAGTGATGAATGTCCTCAGAAGTACAGAACGGAATGGCAAGGGTTCGATTGTTCGCTTGGAGACTAGTACAAGTGAGTTTTACAGAAGGTATTATCCCTCATTCCACCCGAGGTAAATGTTCCTTCATGCAGCTCGATTACTCATCACGTAAAAGTACCCTCAAAACGGGATGAATTTTAAGAAGTGAATTCATAGCCAGATCTTTGTCATATTCCACTATTTAATATACTCGTATAGTATAATACTGATTCATAGAGAAACAAAGAACTGAAATATTATTGCGGAGCGGTATCTATTGAAAAAATAAACCTCTAATTTAGAGTTATTTTAGTAGTACCGATTTATCAACAATATTTTCCGAATAATCTATAGTTTTTAATAATACGTATTTGTGAAATAAATTTGTGTTTTATTAAATACAAATTTGATCGTACTGTTAATATTATAACACGTACCCAACTACTTTTATTCTTATCTTGTGTGCTGAAATATTAAATCCACCTCTACCTTAGGGCCCTTGATTGGAATTGATGGGATGGTCCCCTGCTTGCTTCCGGAGTAAATTAGTTCATTGTCCTCCACGTGATCATAAGCAGTTTCTGACTGCTTTTTTGACAATATTTTATTTATTTATTTTTATATCGTTCTCGAGTATTACGTAAGGGAGAGAAAGCGCTAGGGAAGCGGGTGGTTGCGAATCTTCGTATATTATGTCTGAGAAACACTCTCGCGAGAGTTCCCGACACTACGCAACTAGGTTGTAGCAGCAAGGCGCTTTCACAGCAGAAAACAGCAACCAAGAGCAATTAGGTGTTCGCGGCGGAGTTGCGAGGCGTGTTTCGCGGTTGCACTTTCGGCACTTACGGTCCAGCAACTCTCGATGCTCAACAATTATGGGGAAACTAACCGAAGGTTACAAGTGTTCAAACTGTGGAAGCTCACTTAAACATTAGAATTAATACGAGATTATTTAATTAACAGGGTTATTGAGGCTGACACCATTACCTGAACATGAAAAAGTGTGCGTGTTTGAGATATAAAATGGCAAATATCAATATATTGATAATAATATTGACAATTAACATCTCAAACCTGTCAAGTTTTTCATGATCAGTGTCAATCATTTACTCATACATGTTAACATTAACATTAAATTACACGAATAAATACTTTTTTATGCTTATATTTTCGAACCTGCAAATAATTGGTTTCATGTGAATCATCAGATTCATGAAAAAACGAATCACACGTCATGGAAATTTATTTTATTATATTGAATATACTTTATGGTATGTATGTCCTTGCTGGGTCAATTTTAAAACCTTTAGATTCATTATGGACACAAATACGATATACGCACAGGAATTTAATGTATTATGTTATGAGTATTTGAAGAATTTTTTAAAGTTTTTTTATTTACAGTAAATAATGCATGTATACTATTTCGCAGGCATGGGGAACTTATCTAATTTGTGCTTAAGAAGCATAGAACCCAAATGCATCTGGATGAGTATATCGAACAATAATACTGACCATAAAGAATGTGTCTCCCTCGAAGGGGATATAGGTTATTTTTACAAGATATTTATACGGCTAATACGATTATATAACATTTATATAATGCTCGATAATATTTCTACGACTTAAACGAAGAATATAGAACTAGCTGTATGTCGCCAATCATCGAATCTTTTACTCATTCTTTTTTTATCCGTCTATTAAACATGATTTTGAGTGAACATAAATGGGAATTTTAAAAAAAGTATAATTATAAAAAAATTTAAAACATGGAGTGTCGAGGAAACTTAGCTAGTATAATTATAAAATCTGTTACATAAATATTAATTAAGACGATTTATAGAACAAATAATTCAATTCAAAAGAGGATTAATACAATCCACCTCGAATTCAAAAGACGTAACAAATCGTCTACTAATTCGAATTTGAACGCGGCATTTTGAATTATCCCTTCATTAGTGTGAATCAAATACCCACCACCTGCATTCTGAATAGTAAAGCTCATTTCCTGTAATATAGTACAGTATCACTTTTACCCATATATGAATTGGAATCTGTGACACAAATGATAATATAAACCCAGCAGTTGAAATAAAGTTGCCAAAAATGTAGAACACACTACTGGGAAAATTGACCATACAATTGCGCACCACAAAGGTCCATTCGTTTTCAAATTGAAAAGTCGGGAGTGAGTATGAGTATAGCGAATAGTCATCACAATCAAACGTTTTCAATAGCCAGAGGTTTTGTGGGAACAAGATGAAAAACGAACAAAGAGTTCATAAACCAATAATCGAAACAGATGCAATAAACTATTTCGAATTGAAACGTTAAATTGGCAACAGGTACGTACCATCCACTGCAAACTCTGTCGTGTTACTCGAAAACAGCTCACTTACCCTGGAAATAAATGAGAAATTACGTTACAACTTGAGCGCACCTGACACAAAAGTACCTCTGTCAAAACTTACTTCACTTTTTTTTTTCATTTACAAGCGGTCTGATACCGCTCCCATATAAATGGAGAGGAGGTTACTACCAAAGACCTACACACACGTTCTTTAGGGAAAAAAAAATTTTCTCCACCATGAAATTAGTTTTTCATGAAACTTTTTTATCTAAATCCAAAATTATTCTACTTGGATACTTTTGAACTAGAATGAATATTATCTTCAGCAAGAACAACTGTAATTTTGTAATTTTATGGTAACACAATACATAGGAAAATGAGTTTATTAATATTAATTTCGCAACATTTTTTTAATCACACGAATTAACATTCTCATCAATTGTATCAATGATTTACATATTTTCAAGGGGAAAAGTTTTCTTAACAACCCACATATATTTTATGTTCGTTATTGTATCTTATCTTCAACAACAAACTTACGTTACATTAGGGATAACGTTTGACTATTATATTAAGTTGTAATGCTAAATATATGGTGAAGAAGAAGATGTACCGATTTGAAATTGACAGTGTGAGATATGTCTCTGCGTTTCAATGAGGAACTTCTTACTTCATATATGATACCATGTTTATTAACGTAAGTTCATGAACTATTTTGCTAATTTGAATTTCTTCTAATTATTGAATTCCGTTACGTGATGTGGAATGAATGAAATTGTGTGTAGACATACAATATGAACATAATATATGTTTAAGTAATTTGGTAAATCTAGTTGACATAGGTTTTTGAAGTGAATTCACTTGAACGTGGAGAATCTGCATTCAACCCCCTGGAACATAGTACGCAACCTCATTACATTTTCCATCCTGGACCCTCCGTGGGTTCAAACAGCACAAACCACTCGTGTCGTACCTGCTGTCAGGAAGAGGGTCTTGCATTTCAGAGGGTGCGCCAGGGTCGCGTTTAGCAAAACTAATGACACACGAGAGCCACCCTGGGATGTGGAGAGGGTGAGGGAGAATGTCGCTCAGTGTACCATCTACGCACACACCCGATGCGATACCAATGCGCGCTAATCAGTTGTTTATGTGTTTATTTATTTTATGCCTTTTGGCGAGGTTCAAGTCATGAGGTCTGCTCTTCCAGCTAACCGTTGGACTTGAGTAAGGGAATTGGGAAGGAGAGATGTTGGGTTGCCAAGGAACTTATGGTACCGAACCGACATTGGTCTAGAGAAGGTGAGGGAAACCCCAGATGAAAACCTCATCTATTTCGACCGAACAGGGTTTGAACCCACGCTCTACCGCTCAGCGGGATCGTTGAGACCACCATTGTCGGTTGTGGTTACTACCGTAACCATTGATACTTCCGTGATCTTTTTTACCCACACTGCTCAACGTATCTAAAGTATGCTTACTTTCCTACATTTAGCTGTCATGTGGCCACTTTCTACGCAATATTTCTGGATATCTGTTCTTTTTATTCCGATATTCCAAATTTGTAGAGAAGTATCCCCGCTTCTCCCGTCGCCCAAACTCATCAACACTGTGTGCGCAGATAAACAGTCGGCACTGTACATCTCGCATGTTAAATTAAAATCTGAGGATAAGTCCGCAAGTATGCATAAAGTTCATCCACGGTGGACAAGATATTTTCGAACTACAGTTCCTTTTTACTGGAAAACAAAAATAAAACTTTAACCTCAATCGACTGCAAATCACCGAGGGAATAATATAAAATATTCGCTTTTTGCAACAGTTTTCATGTTGTGAATATTTTTCTCAAAATGCAAATAAAATTAGACAAACACCGGCGGTGACATCTTAAAGATTGGAGGGATCCTGTCAGTCTAATTAAAGATATCTCAATAGTCATATTGAGAGAATTGATTTAGTGAAGCCAGATCTAGTTGACGAGTTCGGATGTAAAGCCGCATCATTTAGACTGTAAAGGGGCTGCATTTAATTAAGTTTTCAATTTTTGTAGCAACACGCCTCATCTGTAAGAGCTGAAGGAATGCCCGCCAGGTCGGAGATAAGAACTGTAATATCTAATACTTCCTGCTGCTAAGAGTTTGCTTAGTCAGCAGAGTTACGTGTTTACTGAGCTCTGTTATCTTTGCTAGTCAGCGCTAGCTGTATAAATATACATAAAAATGCTTTGTATCTAATTTTTGAAATTTTTATCCAAACAAAACTAGGGTACAATACAAAGGACTGTCGCAGAATGTGATCAAATAAAAAACGAAAGTAAAAGACTACTTTACCGAAATCAAAGCAAGGAGGCAATTTTGAGGTAAGGCATTTTTTACGGAATTTTACATTAGTAAGAAAATATTAATCTTACAATAATCCAGTAACTATAAAACAGATAAAGTGTAAGTAGTTAGTTAAAGAAACAAGATATGAGGGAAGGGGCAAAATTTAATTTAAGCCCATCAAACCTCTAGGTTGTAGATCCCTCAATACATTTTTTGGAAGTCGGCGCGAAGGGAAGTAAACAGTGTCACATGAGAAGACTAAATGATAAACGAATGGGGTTGAGATGTGGGGGTAATTTTCTGATCAGTATCGTGTCGACGACGCATTCGAAGCGTTTAATTCATCTGATTTCACAGTTTTACGCAAGCAGGACTCACACAACCATGTCGCTCGAGGTACACAGCAACGGTTACCCAATAATTCATTTGCAATTCCGAAGTATTGATTTAGTGAAGCCAGATCTAGTTGACAAGTTCGGATGTAAAGCCGTATCATTTAGACTGCAAAGTGGCTGCATTTAATGAAGTTTTCACCAGAAACTTAACTGCAGTATATTACAATATTTCTTATGAATTAATTTAAAAAAATTAAGGTCCAAATATTCTCAGCGGTATGGTGCCCAACTGATCAAAATTTCACGTTTTGAGAATTGTGAAATATTCTAGAACAAATAATGTAGATGTATTTAATATTAAAGTATTAAAACAAATCCTTTGATAAATTTAGATTTTTAAATTCATTTATTATAAATATTAACATAATAATAATTAATGGCAGATATTTCATTGAATAATTGCCTGAAGAAACAATCACCCATCTTGTTAGGAATGAACTATTTTAGCATACAAGTAATGTTCCGAATTCTAATGTCTTTATGGTGATGCGTATTCTCTCTCATTCGTGACAATGAATTTTTGAAAAATTGGATATAATGACACGAGTAACATTTGTTGATTTTCTATTAGTTTCTATTGATTGAACTATTTTATTATTCTTTCGACAATTAAGATTTTTACAAAAGATCGTAACATTTGCAACGTTGAAATATTTTAAGACAAACCCATTACGTTAAGTACGCCCTTAAATTACTCCGTCCTCGTAGTACATCTTCCTTTTACACGAACTCAGTGCTCCATGTCCGTTCAGCCGCATCAGGATGGAAGCCATTATCAGCTTCTTTCATCTGCAAATTCCCGACGGGAAGTGAGTGTCTGAGGGGTCGGTCCCAGTGCAAGGCACGGGCGAGGCGCACCGGTCACGCTTCTTCCCGTCCGCGCAGTACGTCATCCTTCTTGAGGGAGGCCGGAAACGCGCCATATCGCTTTTGCCATGACTGCCTGCATGCGGCGGCGCAGCGATGCGTTGGACGATGACTCTTCCACTTCCCTTGCAAGGTGTCCCTCCCTTCTCATCTATACTGTCCATTCTTCCACTATAGCGAAAATAGAGATGTGAGGAATTAGGGCTAAAACTGTCGGAAACTATGACAAGAGCAATGTGGGTCATTCCAAAGAACGCAGAAGGGATCCTATTGTTAAGCTGCAAGGAAAGAATGTACAGATACCGAAAACTTACGCATATCTCACTTGTGACAGAGACAATTGTACATGAAACACAGAATATGTATCAGAAAAAGCAAAAAAAAATATAAAACAGTGCTGAGAGTTGGGTTCATACAATGTGGTCAGCCAGCATTTGGTATAAAGGGACATTGAGATCTATACTTGTTTATGATTGCAGTTTGTGGGGTAATGTAGTCACCAAACTGACGGGGAAGCTAAGGCAAATACAAAGGATGTGTC
>NNCF01128073.1:412095-487787 GCA_002313205.1 Laupala kohalensis | reverse complement strand
AAAGAATATGTAACAAAATTAGGAATGACACGAGATATATTGGAAATGAAGAAAGGTAACAGTGAGATACAGAAAAAATGAGACATCATGATTATGAGACAGACAAGGAAGAAGAACGAATCAGGACAATAGACGAAATGACACGATAGCAGACAAAAACGTCTGCCTTCCTGGGGAAAGGATGGGAACCTCTCATGGGGAGCAGAAAGAATCAGACCAAAGTCACAAAAGAAAATGAGAGAATAAGAGCGAAGTACACTTGCCAGAAAGGTGGCAAATAGGATATAGTTAATTAAATGAATATATTGAAATCTAAAAGTTTTAAATACATAATCAAATGAATAAAATATACACTACAACTATTTCCTATTTCCAAGTCCTGTGAGAGCTTGATTTCTGAGATATAGTAACCGACGTAAGAACAATGTTTCTAGGAATGTTTTTATAACTTTCACCCTGAGCTCCATTCCTTGGGAAAATTTTTCTTTACCACAGATGTCTCGTCAACAAGGATATAAAAATTCGTAGCATTGACACTTCCATTATATGGAAACTTTGATGTGACCTAGAGGTGAGGCAGATGAAGGGATGGACAAACATAGTACATTCCTAAACCACCAATGTAAAACCTTAAATTTGGTTTATGTAAATTAAATAAAAATATGTTGTCCTGCAGATCTGCAAGACATCTTTTTTATTAAACATATTATACAATGCAGTCAATCCACCAAGTAACTAACCATTTTGTTTATGTGACGATTCTAATATTTTTAACACTTAAGTTCATCATTCCTTTCTTTTCAGATAACATCTTCAAGAAAATCAGATAACAAAGAACGAATATGTTAATAAGTACGTGAAAAACATTTATCAAGAGAAAAAATAAACATTACTTCTATAATTCATAACGTTAGGTTTCAGAAATATTCAATTTTTGGTAAAATATTTTCGTTACCAGAGAATATTTTTCGTTATCTTTGCTTTATAAGTCTATCAACATACTCCGATCTTTCCCTTGAAATAACAGCGAGGAATGTCGTTTGTGGCCTGGGACTTTGTGAATTCATGTTGCATCATTCCCAATCAAATTGTGAACATAATAATGTAGAATCATCACTCACACTATTTCGGTGAGCGGCAAAATTGGTGTGAGGTTTTCATTTAAGGTTTCTCCACACCTCTTCCAGACGAATGTCATTTTGGTTCTGTAAATTACCTGATAAACCAACAACCCAACATATTTCCTTCCCAAAGTCCTTAAATCATAGTTAGACGATCATCACGACTCATCGCATCAGCATCATATGACATTAATACTTAAGATAAATAAAGTGAAAATGAAGAACATAAACTTTTAAGTAATATCTCTAATAAGAGGGATTTTCTGGAAAGATAGGTTAAAAGTAAACATTTTATATAGATATTAAACGCACGTTTTACTACAATAAAAGAGTTAAAAATACGAGAGACCATTCTTTCTTAATCAATTTTCTGTTATTATTCACGAACATTTATGTCTTTTACGTATTATTTATGCATTCAGGGACGTATCATACATGTTTTCATATTTCACTTTTATATATGATAAAATATAAAATCAATGTTTATTCCATTCTTGAATGCGAAGAAAACTAGACAGGATTCTGATAACCATGTTATTTTCCCGAATATAGAAACAGGCATCATAAAAGTATATTCTAAGAATCATTAATGCGAATACACCAGAACCCATTATTGGAGTTGGGAAGATAATTATCAGGTATGCACATACAATGTATCAAAGGTAAACAGAGATAATTTTTCATATTCCTGAAGTTCTTTTAAAAGTCGTGTAACCGCAAGTCTTATATCTAATGTATATACTAATGATAATAAATAATGATATCTAATGTATATACTAATGAAAATATCTAATGATAACTTTTATCTATGTCAGTTGAAACATTTACTATTTGCCAAAATGATTTTTATTATAATGAATTACATTATAAGTTCAAAGAACTATATGAATGATAATAAATATGCAAGATTAAAATAATTATGAATGTATGATTATGAGTGAATGAATATGAATGATTAAAATAATGCAAAGGCAAATGGCACAAACATATTTTTTTTTTAATTATTAATTTCTGAAATGTATGACTTACGTTTACAGAATGTCAGAGGGGGCAGGGGTAATCATCCCCTAACTCAAATATGTTTTTAATATTGTAATTAATAGTGTGAAAAATTAGTTTAAAAAAAGAAGTAAAAGTTTGTAGTAACAACGCCGTCTTTTACTTGTTTTTCAAAGTCAACCAACACTTCACCATTTACAGAATTAAATTAGTTTTAATTACGCAACTGTCACTCATGAAACATTCATAGTATTTTATAATATTTTTCATGAATTTGCTCACCGGAGGAGAAATCAAATACTTTCACGAGATGCATTGAAATATTGTTCTCTAACTAATAAATTATTCTAAATTTCTCAGCCGTTTCCATAATATGCGTTTGTTTATTATATAAGTGTAGTTATAATATAGGTATGATATTTGGCATACACACGACAATTATATTTGAAAATTACACTACTTTTGAATCTTGAGGAAAACTTTCTAGAAGGTTCAAAATTTGAGAGTATATTTATGAAAAATCTATGACATTTTTGGATTAAGTTTTTATATAGTAATAGAATGACTTGTTTGATGGAGGTTACTGCACAAGAAAGCAAAATTAGAATAAAATATTTAGAGAGGATATAATCAAGGCACAAAGTATCTGGTGGCGCCAGGTACATCGTTTGTTGTGACAAGACGAGTTAGTCATAAGACGTGTAAGCAACGACGCATGCAAATGCTAGACGCCGCAGTAAAAAAGGATACGGTCGGATTCATGATGAATTATGACTCTGTGGTTCACTCATCTTCTGCGAAGTAAACCCTCGAAACCCTATCGTGTACAATTATCGAGTGCATTACAGTCATCGTACAATCACCGTGTAGTAAAATACAATAAAAAAGTTTTTAAAAAACTGTACGAATCGTGTCCTCAAAAGAAGGTTATTCTGGTATAATTCTTGCACTTAAATGAAAATGTTGATAAAAACATAGAATGAGTATTATAAATACAATCACTTCTATATTCATGCTCAGCGTTGTTGATGTAAAATACAATACCTCTATCTACCTTAAATCAATAGATCTCAACAAAAGGCGAACAAATTAAAACACGAAATAAAAAAAATCTACTTTTAACTTTTGGCATGTGTAGCAACCCTCCACTTTTCCGCAAGCCTCGTGCAAACAGGAGACCTTACTCCGAACACGTCTAACGTACAGCACCCGTGTGTAACGCTACCAAGCGTAACCACCCGATCTCTGCTCTCACTCCGGTGACGGAGGAGAACGCGGATGGAAGGGTGAGGGTGCAGAAAGGTGAAACACACGCACAAACGAACACACGGATTTCGCAATTTCACGAACGACTCCTGGATGTTGGGAGATTTCTATTGGAGAGATAAGGGAGATTTTGAGATATGCAGTTTCATTTTCTTAATATGATGAGGATTAAGAGAAAGGAACAAAAGTTGAAGATGTCCGGTTGAAATCAGAAAGTTCATTGTCAATTTGTAATCAGAACACTTCTTGGACGAAAACTTCTGGATGAAAAACTGAACTAGGGTGGAAAGCATTAAAATTTCCGCTGAATTAAAAATTCGAAAAAAATGGAATACGTTTACTTGAAATCTTATTTGAAAATGTAAATTCCACGATAACACATTAATTCTCAATTTATGACACAGAATGCCGGAATACCTCATTTAAGATTTTACGATTAATTTCCATATGGCCTGATTTTTTAGAAGTTTCAAGCCAAAAACAAGCTGTTTTGTTTACTTGAAATACAAGAAGATATAGAAGGAATGGTTAAAAGAGTGTCACACAAAAGAAGTTGAATAATGACATAAAACTATTTAACTATCTTAATTTTCCCCATAAATAGGAGAGCGTATATACAATCGATTTCTCGCAACTTTTCAATTATAGTTGAAAAAATCGATGTATTGTGTAGTNTCGCAACTTTTCAATTATAGTTGAAAAAATCGATGTATTGTGTAGTTTACGAGAAAACTGCAAAAAAACTTTACAATCTTCGAGAAAGAAATTCTAAAACCCAGAAGTTAGCGTTTAAATTCATAAATAAACGTACCAAATCATTAACTTTCGCTGAAGATGACAGCCAGAAAATATAACAATTAGACAGCGTCGTTGAAAATGAATGTCAGGACTTCGTTGCTTGTATGCAAAACTCCAAATGCATAATATAATAAAATATTGATATTGCGTTCTACTGGACTCAATTTGTGAAGGTCTGGAAATAATATGAAACATTTTTTGGACAAGTACAGCTTTCCGTATACATTTCATGCAAATTCAATGGAAAAGAAATGGAAATGCGATATGGAGGAAGAAAACCAACGATCAATAAAAAGTGACGTAAGGTATGAAGTTTCATTCGAATGCATTTTCATGTCGGTGACTTTAGGACTAACGCAAATCATTTCTCATTAACGTGAATTTGATTAAAAGCGGAAACAAAACAGAAATGGGAGATCAGTGACCATTGAGCTTCAGAATGGTACTGAGATTACAGAACTAACGAGAGAAGCGACAAGTCCGGGTTTGTATTAGATGATGCGTGTTTGGGAAAAGTATTTGGAATTACTAAGTGAGGAAAGAAATCTTTTAAAATAATGTGGGATTGATGTGTGAAGAGAGGCCCACGCGGTAAAGGGGTTAGGGGAGTAGGGGGTGGTTGTTTGGCATCGACAGGAGCCATAGAGGTGCTTTCGCCGTGGGGGAGGAGAGGCGATGTATGACACAGAGCTCGTTATCCGGTTTAACAAGCGAAATAATACGATGCGGCGGGCAAATGGCTCTCGTTTAATCCCAGCCAGGAACAGAGGCTGATGGTGCGTCAGTGCGCGCGTCCGGTTGCTCCCTCTGACCACTCGCATGCCCTTCGACTGACCGGTCTCAGCACAAGGCTTTTCCGTCCACGTTTCGCTCTTGTGCTACAAACCTACTATACTGTTACTCCTGTATACCTCTACTACATAATCCGTTCTCGCAACCCATGATGGTTCGCATTTCATTTTTTTCAATGCGTATCTTTACTTCTCTTTTGCAAAAAAACAACATTTCGGGTTATCCCTCATTATAAAATTAAAATAATCTACGTATACTCTAAATATTTTATCTCTAAGTATAGTTTCTTATACTCCAAATATTTTTATAGTCAGTAACCAAATAAAGTTTATACGCAGTATTTGTTTTCTGTAACTTAATAGAGAAATAATAACCATAATATTTTACTTATTTAAAGGAATTTTTTTTAACAGTCCTTTGATATTTTTAAAGTTCTAATTATTCTTGAATTTTTTGAGTCACTCATTAAAATATTATTTTCATCTATCATTATACTGTTGATAATTAACCAACTTTTAATGAATTTGGAAGTATTGTTTATTCTATAATACACATGCATGATGTTCCAGCCATTGTTTAGATTACTCTTGTTTTTACTATAAAAAGACAACCCGTAGCAAAATTTAACAATAAAATATTTTAACAACGGAACAAAATTGACCAATATCAAATAGAACATATTTTATAGCCCTAATCCAAGCAGCGAACTCAGTTGTTACTGTAATATCACTTAGCACATTTCTTCACTCTACCCTTCAATAGCCACAAATTAATTAACAAATTTCAACATAGTTCTGTGAATAGGACCTAAATCAAATTCCACATCTTCTATTCATAAATGTTTCAAATTCATTTGGACGCTAAAGAAAGTTGAGCAATAGACGAAGACACTTTCTCAACATAAGAGGATTATTTACGTTAAATCATCCACAAGTAGTTCGGGAAAGCAGGAAAAATAAAATCAAAATTATGCTTGATGCATAACTGTCAGTTTGCTGAAGTCCTCCTGGTTCAATAAGGTATCTGGAAACGAAAAGCAACTTACTCATAGTTGACCCACAAACGACCCTTCGATCGCCGATATTTAAAGGGAACATTTAACTATAACCACATTCACTTTTCCTCTTTAATAACTCTTTATTAAAATCCAACTACTTTGTCTCACACTGGTAGCGCGCCTTTTGTTCAATAAATTACGTCCTTATATTTCATAGGCGTACGGAAATATTTCATTCATTCCCCCTTATCTTCCAGCAAATTCTTCATCATTATAGTTAATTTATTATTGTTACGTCATTGTTCCACGTGTCTTTGAAACAATTTCTAATATCGATCATTCTCTCGTTCCTATATAGGCACTTCCAAATTTTTGCACGGTTTTTAAAATCTCATTTCACATAAAAATATTTTAAAAATACAGTTCCCACATGTTGTAGTTTTTCGTCAATTGGATGTGTATTTCATAGAAAAGAATGAGTATTAATTACTTGCTAACTCTTTTTAAACATTTTGTTTGAATGTCATGATATTTATTGAAAAATGTTCGTTCGGAAGTTGTGTTCACTGCATGAACCGCATTAAATCTCACACCTTGAATTATATTGGTTTTTCGAGTCCAGTCAAGTCACTGCGAGTGATACGGTGAGATTCGTCTGTTATACATTACGAGATTAATAAAATAGTTATAATATTTTTGGAAGGTAAATTATTTTCCGCACACAAGTTTTTTAAAACGTTGTTTATTCAGCATTGGTTTCTTAGGAAGAATCCCAGTAACTTTCTCGCCATCGACTCCTACCTTCGTTTCCCTTTCCATCCAAAATAGCTTTTTGCAATTTTTGCCTCACCGTGAAACCATTGGGTGTATAAAAACGTGTAGCGAAAAGAACAAATCACTGCGTTCTGAAGGTAACGATTCCCCACCCCCGTCTAGTTCTTTTTATCGTCGTCCCCGAAAGATACACGTGAAGCGCATTAATTGGAACCAACAATTCTGTATATTTTCCAGCTTTTCAAAACATCAGCGAAAACAATAACTCTAAAAATACAAAACGAAGAATACATTTTTGAAGTCCCAAAATTAATTAACGCACGTCTGTTATAGAAGTAAATTATTTCCACAAATAAAAAAAGTATGAAAGCAGTAGGATTGTTAAAGGACAAAAATATGTAAACGTGGTAAGTCACAATGCATCAATCTACGGTGTTATATCCACAAAAACACTTGAAATATTTCGCTTCTCTGCAGTTCAGTTGTAGAATAATGTACCAAGTATATTGCGAACGTAGGTGATATCGCGCCAGAGAACTTGATATATTCGTTTCACAAAAACTGCTTCATTATCAGTGAACAAATCAAAATAATACTCTGTAAATTTATATAGTTATAAATTAATACCGCATTTCAACAAAGTTTGTTATCTATTAAGAAAATAATTTACTGAGACAATTTATTTCTTTATCATTTTTATTTCTCAAATCTGACCTCTTGTGGTCTGGAGTGTTTATTTCTTTAATTCTTGGTGACATAATACACTTACTGCATGCATTAATAGCTCTCTATTCTTTGAACAAATATGAAGAAATTCATATTTTTTCAGAGAGATTTACAAAATTGAAATATGAAGTTTATAAATGAAAAAAAAATAAAAAATAAAGATCAATTCTCTTTAATACAATAAATAGTAAAATTCATCTCCGCGTTTATACATGAGTTGTCGACTTTGTGAAAAATGCATGATATTTCCCGACTCAAAAAGTCCGTGTAAATCCGAGCTGAACAGTGTAAAACGGGATAGAAAATGTTGTATTTCGTTCTTGTGCCTCATTCACAAAAACAAGTGCTACTGCATCGCGGCCTAAATTGCTCGTGAACTGGGTCATTGCCGCATCGCTAACGACACACAAACTCCCCCAACAGCCAGCATTATCTAGCGGAGGGCGAAAATGGTACATTGAAACGGGAGGAATCCTATTGCCAAAATATCTGCTTCGCCATATTTCGTGACAATTCACAACAGTCGCCGGGTTATTAAATTCCAATTTTACGTTTTAATGAAGCGAGCAATAAAGAATGGACTAGGGCACGCACAATCTTTATTGGAGAATGCGTTTCATTTTAACGATATAAATAACAGTATCAAATAGAGGAATATAAAATTCGAAAAAATATGAACTTGTTATTACGTGATATAATTCGCTTGGATTACTCAATTCAAACCGAGTAACTGTATTCGAATTATCAACGTGAGGAACAAAATTAACGAAAGGGTGAGTATAATTCTGATAATGAATAACAATTAATGAAAATAAATTTAAAATATTTTTCATTGTTTGTTGGATGATCTAATGTTCAGGTTGTGTTATGAAATAAATATAATTTTTACGTAAGAATGTTCCTTTTCGAGAAATTTAAAGCTATAATTTTCTTACGTGAATTTAATCTGTTAAATGAATGGAGATTAAAAAGGCCACAATACCAAAACAAAACGACATGTGCTTAGAATTTCTTTTAAGAAACAAAACAAAACTGGCCCCTCCGCTATTTTTCATTTTCCGTTATCCCTCCCACTCGCCCATTCCGTTCTAAACGATTCGTTCAACTTAATTAAAAACGACCGGGAAAACGAGCATCCTCTTTGCTGCTTCAACACGCGTAACGCGCCAGCCGTTCATCCTGTGACACTGCGAAAAAACCACACGTTCGGAGCAAAAAATAGAAGCAAAAAGTCGAAGCAAAGCAAGCGTGACAAGAGTGAGTCAGCGCGTGAGTGCGTGTCCGCTGCCACGGCCGATGACCGAATGCGGCGTTAAAGCGGAAGGAAAGAGGTAAAAAGGCGGAAGAGAAGAGGGGTAGACGGAAGACGTAGCGAAAACGCGGCGTGAAAAGTGGAGGGCAACCTTTCAGTGGGACGACTCTACACATCTCACTGCAAATGGGGAGCAACTGAATGTGGATGACGATGGAGGAGAGATCACACTTTCGAATACGTAGCATTTCTTCGGCGAAGCTGTGGAAACGGAGAAAAAGAAACAAACGCAATAGGTTTATTTTCTTGTGAACATTTTTCGAGGTAAAAAATAGTTCAAAACGTCAAAACCGCTTATTTTAAAGGAAACGGCTGAAAAAATGTGAGGTATTGTGGGAAACAATATGAGTTGAAGAATATGTTTATAACAATCACTAAAGCAAGTCATTTTTTTAAGTCACAGTTGCCAGGTCTTCAAATGAGAATTATCGTACAAGCCTTCCAAAATTCTCGTATTTTGGTGAAAATTCTAGCACATCCTATTTTCACACATTATATCATTTTTAAGTTTTATTTACCAATATTTTAATAAACCTTATTTTGTATTTACCGCGCTTCGAAAAAATATTAGTTTTCCATTTATGCACTGTGTTATGAATACAGTTGGATTACAGTTCAGCATTGGTCTGCTTTTCGTTTAACCGAAAACTTTTCTTTGAGCAACATAGATCCTATGATTTCAGCACTGACACTGATTACTGATTTTAAATATGCTAAGTTCAACACCGCTATAAAGTTCGAGTTGTAGTTGATAAATAGTTTATCTTACTAAATTGCATGTTATTAATTTTAATATTATAGACATTTTTACAGTATATTAAACTTCTAATTGAATTGTTTAAACTTTGGTGACCTATTTGGAGGTTCCTTATATGATAAGACCCAGGGAGAATTCAATCCCGCCTAGGTACGCCCTTGACAATGACGCCATTATCTTACTACTTAGCACTAATATTGTTCCAAAATACTATGAAACCAATTTTAATTCATTTTATAAAACTCATTCTGTTACGTCGTAATTGTAAAAAAAGAAAAGAAAAAAAAGAAACTTGTAAGGAAAGAATGCACATTACCCATTTCCATCCCTTTCAAACGCATGTAAAGGGCATAGTATTGAAAAAATATCAATAAATGGTATAATAAACATATTAATAGAAACAGAGATGATAAGATACATTTCAACTCGCAATTTTATTTTTGAGTGTAAGAATCCGAAAAACGCTATGAGGAATCTAAGAACTCTCTTCACATTACATAAATTTGTTTAATTTTTTTAATTATCACATTCGCATCTTATTACTCCACTCTTCCCTAAGTATAACATCCCCTTAAATGGAGTAAATAGAGATAACATACGCTTCTTAAAATAGTGGGGAGGCATACAAATAATAATAAGTATACTCATTCATGTATAATTGATTACTTATGTAACTAAATTTGAACGTCGATAATTGCAGAAAATAGTAAGGTTAGAGAATAAAATAGTGATGGACACGATCCTGAATCTTTAAACTTCCCGGGCCCACTGTTTTAAAAGACTAAGCTGTCAGAGCGAGACAAATTTCGTCGATTCTTGATGCTTCCCACTATAGAATTAATGAAATCAAACACCAACCAAATCGTCCTCTTTTGCGCAGTCTACATTCTTAGATGAGATTACATTATCGATGATCTGAGATAGTCTAACTGCGTACCATAGTGTTTAAGATGCAATACTCATCTAACAATATACTCTGCGTACATGTAGCGGAGTTGGTGTTAGTTGCAATTTTAATTTTTGGGGAAAAAATCATGTTTTTGTCTTTTTCGTCATGGACATGATCGTCGGTGAAATTATCGTACAATTGGCCTTATCGAACAAAGTCAAATCGAACATAGTATGGGCTCTAATGACCTCGATGTTGACGAGCCCTAATGCCCCCCCCCAAAAAAAAAACGTACATAGTAAACGTGGCTAAATTATCGTACATCTAGCAACTCTGCTTGTAGAAGAGAGACATCTGTTCAGTCGATGAGACTATCCGCTATTGATTGTTTTGGCAAATTCGCATATCGTCCCAAACAGGATTATATCCTTGAGACGGAAACTTGATCAATCCAAGAAGTATGTTAAGCATGTTAACGTTGGTACTTTGTTGGAATACAAACATGTATCCCGTTTCGGTCACCTCAGGACCACGAATGACGAGTGCCAGTAAGGCTCAGTTTTTCTGTGAGTTTACTCACTAGACACACCGTGAATTTTACCGAGATCGGAGGAACAGCGTCTAGATAGGATCCAGATTGCTGTATCCGAGTATTACAACTTCGGTTGTTAGCCGCGGAGGGTGAACTTTTCATACATCACAGATATTTAAACTGAGACATGGAAATGGAAAGGTACAATTTTAATCTTGTTCCACCTGGGAATTCAACCCGGGATTACTTGGTGACGAGCGATCACGCTGACACCCTAGCCACGGAGGAGACTTACAAACATGTAATTATTATATTTCTACTTTACAAAATGAGTCAATGAAGAATGCATTAATGATCGTTCAATTACTACTAACATAACGGCTAGATACTACAAAATTTTAGTTTATTGATTTAGTAAAAATTAAATATACGTAAAAATATAGCACAGAACATCCAAATCATTTCAATTAAAAGTTTCATTCTATTAGGGATGATGTCGAAAACGTGAATTAAAGCGATTCTAACATTCCCAACTTTTCTTCCATTATTAAGAAAGCGGAAAAATGAGAATAGTGGAATGTAAGGTATGCAAAGTATTTATCAAACAAAATACTAGAGTACCATTCATTTTTGAAGAAATTCATTCACTCCATTTCTACTTAGTTTTTCATATAAAACGCAATTTACTCAAAATTGTTTGAAAGCTGGATATTGACAAAATATAAGTAGATATTCCCCGAATAACATCGATCACAGATATTTTCGATCTTAACTCATTTCAAAATCAATGTGCGTATTAGGAATTTCTCGAATCGGTCTAAAACGTTTAGAAGAATTAATAACCTGGAATACGACGTTAATATTATTGCTTTTGAACAATGCTTCGGAACGTGAGCCATAACTGAAGTATTTCTTTTGTACATGAACCATAAATGTTTATTGTTAAGAGTCGCTTATTTGATGACAAAAAGAAGAATCTCATATTCATCTATTAAAATTAAATCTACTCGGAACAACACTGAAAGATAAAACTACTAAAAATTGTAAAGAGATCGGTAGTTATAATATTTCCTATTTGGAAACTAAGAATGACATGTCATAACGAAAAACGGGGAATTCTCTCGCAGAGAAATATGCCGTCGTAGATTTATGAATTTACTTAAAATTATAGAAGAAAAATCTGTTAATTATGACCCCTCCAAAAATGTCTAAGTCACAATTGGCGAATGTTTCATTGAAACTTTCGGTCGTTGATTATGTTAAATGAAAATGGGAGACGGGCCGAGATTCGAAATGAAGACCTTCAGACATAATTAACCTGTTATCTGGTGGTGAAGTTCACCGCAGTATAAGAAATTTCTGTACGTTTTGGTCGTTGAATTTTCTCATATTTATTGTTTGTTGTTTATGATCTTTATTTTGCATTTTTCTCTTCCCTTTGTATTTTATATCCATTGCGTTTGCCTGGTGATGACAGTCATTTTGTTAACAGAGCTCTTGCTCGCAGTAAAACAAAAATTGGAGATCCTACACGGACCCTCCGCTTTAATTCAAATAAAAATCTATACCAAACCTAGAAGCATATAAACTGAACATTCTCACAATCGTAATAGGTGATACTTGCAATATTGTTAATATAACATCTTCGTGTACGCATTTTTCTTTTTGCAGTGAGTAGCTAAAAGGGGCAACTAGAAGTATAAACAGGGGAAAGATAACTATCTTTATTTTTTGCACATAAAATCTTTCATATGTTGTGAATCACCTGATCATCAAATAAGTATTCTAATATTATTTTTGCGTTAAGAACCATTAGTATTTGGAAATCTTACTCCATTAGGAAATCATTACGTCTCCGACCAAGAAACAATATTCTGATTACACCAAAATCATCCCCATTGCTTCCACTCTCATATTCAATTTCGTTCTTGTCATTTCGAAGAAAATCTTATCTCCGGATAATCCTGCTGTCAAGAATCAATTATCAAAAGTAATTATCTATTTGCCACTTCTCTCGGATTTGTTCTCACCTCGCTGAGGAGAGAGATGAACAAGACGCAATGGCTTCTTCCTCCAAAGACGTAGGGCTTCCGTTAAATCGAATTTGCGAGACTTCGGAGGGCGCCCAACTCCTGCCTTGGAACCCCATTCTCCTCTTTCTCCGCACTCTTCTCGCGATTTCCAAGGGAACAATCAGATTATTTGTACCAGTTGGGGATAAAATATAAATGATTTTCAATATTTAATTGATAAAGCTTTGATGGTAAATCTTTGTTACAATGGAAATATTAATTACAATTTTATTATATATTTTTAGTACCAACGGGCTCTAATGACATAGATGTTGGTGAGTTCCAAAACCCCAGAAATAATAATAAATTAATGGCTGAACAACGTGAAGTTATGTGGCACCAGAAGAATGTTTTCGTTTGCCCATTGTATCCATCCAGCGTCCGATATAGTACCGAGAAGTCTTGTGGAATAGTTAGAAAAACTTCAAATCGTCAACTTAAAGCTATATAAAGAGTCGTAATTCTCGATACATGTCACATTGTCACTTTCTAAAATACATGTATTTCTTCACATTTCAAAAGATTATTTAATATTATTCCGTAAACAGACAGGAAAAAATCGTTGTACTTTCATGAACCGCAATAACGTTTACCGAGTAACTATGTCCCTAGTAACTGCCGCGATTAGCCAATGAATCGTCAAGAACTATTAATCATTCTAGTTTAACTAAAAGTATCTCGCTTTTCCCTTACACCCACCTCGTCAAACCGACTATCCTTTTTTCTTTACGNCCCCCCCCCCCACACTTTTACCTACAACTATTAATCTCACTGGTACTACAGGGCTAACTCCTCACATCACAACTTGATAATCCGATCTGTCCGCGCCATCACAGCTTCGTATCTGAGTCGCGCACGTAGTCGTGTTGAGTCCCTGTCGCCCTCACCACCCCTCGGAGGCGTCCCACAGATCGTGTAGACCGCCGTCGCCCCAAGAACAGCGCTAGTCCACAGTCTTGAATAATGGAAGGACGTGGGAGGGAAGGCTCTCAGCGGTCATGGCTGTGTCTACTGCTCTACGAGAAATACGATGACGCGCGCAGTTCACGACAAAGACGCCTCCGCCAATCGATTCGTGTTCCAGAAAGATATTTTCTGTTTTGACTTCCGTCTAATGATTGAATCACGTACGACAGTTTCTGAACATTTATTCAGGGTTATATTATATTTACCATTTAATCTAAATTTATCATTTTATTTTAAATATTTATCTGACGACCTTTTTAGTACTTAATAAACACAACATTTCAACCTATTTTCAGATCATTCTCACAAAATGAAATATTGCTGCATCTTTAGATCACAGTATAATAACTTCACATAATGGTTTGGATCAACATTTTAATTTTAGGAATGAAAATTATTCAACATTTGTATATCACAAATATTACTCATTCAAAGTACAGCAGAATCTACAATCATGTATTTACAATATCATATTATGATACCTTTTATTCTTTGTTTTTGTTTTGTATAGTGTACCTAGTTGCGTAGTCATGATCCATGTTTGTTCTCATCTGAGCATGACCTAAGCAAAACTCCCAAACATGTTGACTAAATACTAAACAGAAGTCTACACAAAAAAGGTCGAAAGTTAAAAATTTTCAACTTATAAGGTTTAATGTCCAATGTTCCCCGGAGGAAAAATAAATAAAAATGTTTATGTACTTAATGCAAAGAACTAATTGTTTTACGAATTTTAAACTGAGCTTTGATTCATACGGTTTTCGTCGTATTTAATTTGATACGCATTAAAAATTGTATTGAAATATCTTTTATGTTTCAAAGACAAATTAATTTTTATTAAAAAGAAATGGAAATCAGAAGAACGTTGAAAAATATAAATATTTTTCCCCATAAAAACGCAGTTTCTTAATATGTCAAATATTAAGACGGAAAATAACAAAATAATGATTTCTTGTCGACAAGAAATAACCCAGTAAAAGCAAACTCCTCAATTTTTTTAATTAAAAGGTTTTGTTCATTATTCTAGGGTTTGTCCCATCAGCAAACGTTTATTACACATCGTTTACAATAAAATAAGGAATATTTTTTGTTTCGTCACGTAATATTCTGTCATCGGTGGAGGCTAACAACGTCAAAATTTTAATGTGACCGCTTTTCTCCATTGGAGGTGCATTACATGTGTATGTGGGAAACCAACAGGCAATGCAAACATGATTCTGCTCATCGACTATCGGAAGAATATTGTTCATAGAGATCCCGTTGGTGATTGGACAGCGCCGATGATTGATTTCACAAATACGAGTGCTATGATAATCACAATACCCATGCAGATATTCCTAATAATGATATTTCCCTCAACAACAACAAATTATTCAAAACCGAGATGTTATGGTAATGTCAAATATTACAATGTCAGAATATTGAATGAACAAGTAATATTCACGTAAATATTTCTTGTGTTAATAGTGTTAATCAATATTTGTCTTCACTTATGTTTAATCTTAACACATTCTATCACCCTTGTAATATAATTTTCAACCACTGCTAACAATAAGGAAAATTGAAAAAGTTTTTTAATTAATGTACAGTAACTACTTTATATTTTTATCATTATTTTGTCATACATACAAATTTATTTCCTGTTTCAAACTGCTGTCCTGTACGGGACGCTTTCCCAATTCTATGCATTTATAAATAATATCTGAATTTTTTCTGTTAAGCAACTTTTACCGACCACTGTTAGTCTTTCAGGGTAATAAAAAAATGGATAAAATAATATTTTGTGAGATAGTCATAATTTGTATTTATTATAATTCATGGAGTGTTTCGATTATTTCTAGTCACATTGTTCGGGATATATTTCTGAATAATAGGTTGAAGAGGTGAGAAATACGGTCGACTAAATGAGATGTCAGCCGATACAATGAATATTATTTTTTATTTGTGAATTTATACACAAATTTTGTTGACGGTAACATTCAATGGTGATAACTGCTGTATGGAAATAATAAAAAAGTTCTGGGCAAACCACAATACTCTATAACGTGATGGTAACAAGATGGCTGTGAATAGAAAAAGGAAACGATTTTCCTCAAGACATTACAAGAGTGACCAAATTGGAAGCAGACTTTCACCCGATGGAAGCTTTCGTCCAGCGAGATGAACTGTGAAGGAAGATGGTGCTTTACGCGGATATGACTTGTGGAGTGGGTCGGAGGGAGGGAGGGGAGTGCACGGACGGAAAGCGGTCGTGTCGAGAGGCAGTCAAGGCAAAGAAACTAAGTGCAGACGGGAGAACGAAGACGCCAGTGACAGCGTCCCCAAGAACAGCCAACATTGGAGTGGACTTCGATGGACAAGTTCCGATAGATGGCGCGGGGTAGCAGGAGTGGAGCAGCAGTTTGGAAGGAAGTTACTTCACTTCTATGCGAGCCACAACATAGGGGGAATAGCTGGGAAAAAAGAAAAAACCTACGAAATGAGGCGTAAAAAAAGAAGCCTTGCTTAGCGAAACTTTGAAGAAGTCTATTATGAAAAGCTAGTAAGGTTTTTCCCCAACTTTAGCTTCATATTTTGATGAGTTCTGCGGGAATAAAATAGATACCACAAAATAGTGTAACTTTTCTAACAACAACATCGAATTACAGATTTCACACATCACGCTCGATCGGGAGACGCAGATACGACACGAAACGAATTAATGAAATAACATTTATCTTGCCCGTAAATCATAAGGAACAAAAATGTACGTTGATTTCCGAGACCAATATAACGGGAAACTGAGTCATGTATGATATATATATATATATATAATGACCTTTAAATATTGTTGAGTGTGGCGTATATTTTGCTGCTAAATTGCTATAAAAGAAATATATTTTTATTCTATCGTAAGACCGTTAAAATAAATGTAGTCTTAATATAAATAACTCATTTTTTTCTGAAATGATTTTAGGCACATGATAATGAAAAGTATTTTTTCAAAAATACGTATTGAAAATACTGAATACACATTAACTTCACAAACTTTTGGTATAGAAAAAGATAAACTACCCAGAAGTAGATCTCTAAAAAGGATCCCACCAGCGACGCGTCCGAGAACCGGGCAGCGTCAGAGACACGACTGATGTTTCGAAATGTTTTAAAAGACGCGACAGAGCGGTATGGGGTCTCAGAGAGAGCGGTGTGAGGACTTAGGTTGAGAGTGGCACGTCCTCAGTCAGACGCCTATGGGTGGGGACGGAAGTATCAGGAGCCGAGGAAGGTGGTGGAGGATGCAATGTAGATCGCCAAGTCTTCCGACCAAATACAGTGGAACTTTCAAGCGGGCGACGTAAATGTGAGGGACCACGAATAAAGAGAGCTAGAAAAATGACGAACATCGATGTGAGGATGTGAAGAGGATGACAGAATGATGTAGTGGGAAGACAAAACAAAGTGGCATTGGTATAGGAAGGAGATGTTGGAATGGAGAAGTGCAAATGAGGCCGAAGGCGACGGAAGTAAATCCAGAAAGACGAGGGTCAGTTTCCACTCTCAAAGCTGCAGAATAAACACAACCGCGGCGTCCCACCTCACCACTCGCGGTCAGCGTCAAACGGACTTTGCGTTAGCTGCTCAAGAATTCTCTCCTCAGAAACATTTTTCTTGTTTCGTTCACGACTTGTTAATTTCTTTTTTCTACTCATATACTATACAAACACAAGAAAATGAGTTCTTTCATTCGAATATTTTTAATTACTTTCTTTGTAATTGTTATTTACTGTGATGGAGCAGTAAAATAACCCCACAAACGTTTGCAGATTCCATTGACTTGATGGTGAAAGGAACTTCTCAAGACATCGGACTTTCAAACTTTTAGATTAATTTACACATTTCTTAAGACAATTTTCGTACTTCTTACAGCTACCTAAACGTAGATGAGTTAGTATTAAATATACTACAATTAGATTGAACTTACAATTATGTCTCTTTGATGAAGTAAAACCTCATAGCGTCAGGAGAGTCATTCTGTTCATATTTTTCACGAACTTAAAAATGATTTAGCATGGATAACATTCATAGTTAATGCGCCCAATGTAAATCTCAAATTTTAAACCTTATAACATTAACATGAACTAATTGAAAAAATGTAAATTCCTCCTACTAATGACAAGTGATAATTTATTATTTCTTGAGTCTGGAATATACTTACGAATACTAATGAGAGCAAATCTGTAGTAATTATTCTTTGATCTAAGATCAGAAAAAAACATCTACAAAATGAACGGTAACTTTGTTAGAGTAAGAAAATAAAACATGACCAAATTCATTTGACTCCCCAAGGTCACTTCCTTTTAAATAAAACGAATTCAAAACAATGCCACTGTAAAGAAACAAGTTCCTACATTATTCACGCTAGTTTTGCTATCAGTATTTATGAATTATCATTTTCTCTTTTTCTTTAGTCATCAGAAATTTAGTACAGTGTCATAATGTTGACCAGAATAATAAATGAAAATATTTTTTGTGTATATTAGAAAAAAAAATTAAAAGTTTAATACCACAACTTTTCAATCAGACTATCTAAATAAAAAAATGGTAAATCAGTTATTTTTAAAGTACTGATTTCTTTCCATTTAGTGTATATTTAAAAAGAAAATAATCGAGTCCATTACACCGAGTACAAAACCCAGCTAAGACAAGCAGTTCGAGGTGCAACTTCCAAGTCAAGTCAATATCCCGGATACGTAACTCTCTTCATACCACACATGGAGATGACTTACATGATTGAAAATTCGCAGAGCATCCATAGCGTTGTTAACGATGTTGGAACGCTCACTTGAAAGTCTTCGACACTGAAGGGTAGTTGTCGAGTTTAATTCAGGAATAATGAGATATTGTAACGATATATTGGAATATGTTAGGTGGACGAATGACATTTAGGTAGAGAATATCGAATGTGCCCTATGACTAATTTTTAATGTCTTTGAAATAATTTTGAATGAACAACCTCGTGTAAAGAACATAGAAAAAGTTACGCGAAGTTAATAAGATTGCGTGTAGCACGCTACATAAAGAAAAGCATATTTTTAAGAATATAATGATCCGCATGTCGAATATCGACTGCACTTCCTAATGGTCATGTATTGTTCTTTTTACGATCCTCACGATAAATACCAATCTTTGCTGTGTTATTATTTCTTTTTATTATTAATATTATTTACGTTATCCTTGTCCTTGTACATATATTAAAAGAAGTATGTAGAAATCTTTTGTAACACTGACTTCATAAATATTAACTCATGTATTACTCCAGCAGATACATTCATGATTATTTCCTAAATTAATCATACTAATACGGCGATATTTAGGCTGTGAGGGATGCTCTTCCACGTAACCAAATGTTTGTGTGAAGGAATTAGGGAGGAAAAATGTTGGATTGCTGGAGATAGTTGGTGAGGGAAACCTCAGCTGCAAACGTCACCCAAGTTCAAACCCACGCTCTTCCATTTGGAGTATCTAAAGTACGCGGCAAACGAAAACTATACAATTTTAGTTGGTGGAAATGTGTTCTTTGAAAGAAAGACTTTCCGTTATCTCCAATGAAATACAGATTATTTAATTTCAAATAATTGTTACTTCACAATTTCCCCTATCAAGGATTAACGTATGACATACAGAATTCCAGTAAACCTATTAATAGGTGAAAATTCTCAATTCAAATTGTAGGTCATTCCGACCATAAGTTGATTTTTTCTTAAACATTTTGGAAATGGTACTTCAATCATTATCACCCGTACTTGAAAAAACGTATCAAATTCACCTTCGTGCTGAGTAAAACACTGAGTGACAACCAGAACTATTCCGTGAAGTTGGTAACTACCCTAATTCAGCCCAAGAGGGTAGATTAAACAGCGACGGCATTCACATATACGTGTAATACTGAAACAACAAGCGTGCAGGCAAGAGCCGGAGGCAGGAACGAGTTGGTTACGACGGCGTGAAGTGAGCTCGCATAACTAACTTTGGCAAATCCGTAGAAAACAGGAAACCGGTGCGGAACGACACGAGGAAGGGGACGCGTCGGCCACAACACGTGTAGGCGGTTTCTCGCGGTTTCACGCAGTTTTGCGCTCTGCTGCCGCTCCGTGCCTGGTTCAAGCTGCTTCAGTCATCCGCAACTCTCGAGTGGCCATGCAGCAACGTAGTTTCTCAAGGAGAAGTCGAATTCTAGTGCAAACAGCCTTGCAGTCACAGTTTTTTTTTAGAAACAGTCCCGGGAGATTTAATGCTCCAATTACGATACGCAGCTAAGATAGTTTTTGATCAGATAACCGTCAATTCCATAGTTAGGTAACTAACAAAACGCAAGAAACTAAAAAATATTTAGAGTATTGTGACTTTTTCATTTAATCGCGTTGAAAAACTAGTCCATTAAAATTGATACGGAAAGTTAAACACATAAACTTTTTATTTCAAACAAAGGTTTTCTAATTACAATTTCACAAAAAAAGTAACTTATTTTAACGACTTATTTAAATACTTAACAAAATATGCTCAAATTGTCAATATTTTTTTTACTTACGTATTGAAAATGTCATTTTTCTGTGTTAAACACATAAACTTTTTATTTCAAACAAAGGTTTTCTAATTACAATTTCACAAAAAAAGTAACTTATTTTAACGACTTATTTAAATACTTAACAAAATATGCTCAAATTGTCAATATTTTTTTTACTTACGTATTGAAAATGTCATTTTTCTGTGTTATTATTTTTATATTTTCTAATAAATGTTTTAATTCACTGAAGCACTAAAGATAACCTCTCATGCAACCGTAACGACCTTCTGCAATATTGCTGATGAAATGTAAGAAGAGAACAATGTCGTAATTTTAATAACATGAAAATATAAATATAAAAGAAAGCAGGAATAAATTTTAAGTGTAGAAATCTAATTTGAAGACTCGTTTTGGTTAATTGATTCATTCAAGAATGTTGAAGAGAACAAGATCGGTTGCACTTTCCGGCACCAAATATCGTTCGAAATCTGAAGAGATCTCGAATTAATTTTTGTAGATTTTAAAAGTATCTCTTTTCTTAAAAGGAACAATCGGAAAACAAAAGAACAAAATAATAATAACTTAAAAATTAGTATGTGAAAATTTTGAAAATGTTAAAATTTTGTAAGTTATTAAGTTAGCTTACANGTTACTATGTGTAAAATATAAAATACCACTTTTACCTACAATAAGTGAAAAACACAATTAAGAAACAAAATGGATCTGTCGTCATACTCAAGGCCATGCCACCTCTAAAAACACCATTAGATTCAAGAAAATACTAATGATTCGGTTTTACGGATTATTCCGCAGTGAAGTAGAACACTCTTTCGAATGGGAAGAGATATCTCAGAAGATTATGTAAGAGCAGTTGCAAGTTCGCAGATACACTTCCGTGAAGACAACAAAACTAAGAACAATCTTTAAGACTTCAGTATTGTATGTTTTTAAGAAAATATTACAAAATAAATTTGAAGTCCTAAAAAATGTGAAAGTAAAAATTTCAGTTTGAAAGCTGCTATATTATACATTTTCGTTTCTGGTTAATTTACAGCAAATCCTTTATCTTTTTCTTTTCATTGTTAAAAAACAAATTTTTTTAGAATCTGACGAAAAGTTAGTGATTAAAAATTGGAAAGAAGTTGTTTAGAATAATTAGTCATTCCGTTATAGGTAAAGCGAAAAACCTTACGAATGGCAGCTGACAGTATTTGGAAAACATATGTACAAACCCAAATGATTGTTGCATCTCTACAGGAGCTACTTTTCACGAATGTGCTAATTTATGCAGTTTTATCACGTCTCACACGCATAAGAAATGTATATAACGATGATAGCAAAAAAATATGATTTGATAAATTTAAGTGCATAAAGTTACTTATAAAGTGTGCAAGATTTCGTTCTGTGAACTTACAGAATATGATTATTTTATAAATAAAAATAAATATTGTTCACTATAAGCAACAAAATGAAATGAAAATCAAAGTGCTTTGGCGAATTTAAAAATGGAATAACTCATGTATCGAAAGTTGTAGCAATATTAATATAATCCACTGAAAGAAAACAAATTATGGAAAATTACAAGCAAAAATTACAACATTGAAGAAAGAAAAAAAAGAATACCTAAATAATTCAACCACATTCTTCCGTCATCGATGAAACAATAATAAAATATATCTCATATCTTCCAAACTCTGAATCACTTCATTTTACATTTGACCCTTATAAAATTAACAACATTACCTGAACCTTCAGTCTATAATACCTTTTTTGCTGAAAATTTCTTTTATGACCAACGTTCTCAAAAAGCAAACCGAGCGAAGTTTATTTTCTACGACCGTTTGCTTTTGTGGCTGGGAGCAAACGTCATGGAGCACTCTTGGCACAGTCATTTCCGGCAAAGCGTGCTCCACAACCAACTTTTTTTTTCTTTTATCGTCGGAGGTTCTTGTCGTTTTTTCCTTCTTTTTACATAAGATTGATAAACGGAATAGGTGGGTCATTCAACAAGCTCTTGGATCAACCCGTATGTTTAACTCGAAAATAATCTTTTCATCTCTGTTCAATCATTTTTGTATTATAGAAGGGGAAAAAAAGTTGGATTTACATTATACATCATCATAAGAAATTTACAATATCTTTGTGTTCTCCAGTATAAGTCAACTTAGCTTAGAAGTAAGCAACTGTAGCTTAACGTTGTTTAATCTATTAAACATGCCCATTAGTGAGAAATAATACACCTGCTACTGTCACAATTACCTGTACACTTCAGATGAATACAGTTATTTGAAGTTGAAGCAATTTAAAATTTCTTAAGGTAAACAATTCTACAAAAGATTAAAAATAATTAGTATAAAAATCGGGTAATTTCAAAAAATCAATTTTACCCTTCTCTCTACAATAGTAATGAGATATTAACAATTAAACAATATTCATGTTAAGTATCATGTGCTCACTGAAACGAAGGTATTATAATGCCGTCTTCCCTATGTAACAATCTTCTTTCAGAAAATACGTTTCATGATTCCATTTTCCACTTCTCATATCTTTTCACTCCATTTTCCCTCCTTGTCACATATTTTATTATTTTTGATTCATATTTCGTTTTGTTATTAAATGTACTGTGGGTATCGGTTGTTTTCTTTGAGCCTTTCAACTCACTGAAATGGACGATATTATAATGACATATACCTCTCCTGAGGAAGAAAACTTGATAAATTAGATAAAACGTACTTAAATTACGGCTTTTTGACATGGAAATTTGTCTCGTGAGATTGAACCCTTCGTAATACTTTGAGAGGAAAATTAAATCAAGCCTCTCTCACCAAATGTACAAAAAATGAGGTAGTTTCTTAAGAAGATGTGAAATGCACGTATATTGTTACTGATATTTTTAGATATCAGCTAGGTGTTCAGAACCTAGAGTATTTTTCTCCTATACACTTCAATACCTCTATACTATTCATTTGATTAATTTGTACTAAATAACGATAGGTCTTACACAAAATCCTGTAAATAAATTCTGAAGCAAATAATTCCGGACACATTCACCGTCTACCTAAAACTAAAATCGTACGAAATCAAGAACAAAATACAAAAATATGTGGTCCATTTATATTCTTACACATTAGAGGTGAAAATTCTTTTACATCAATATGGGAGAATAAAAAAATCATAATGAAATGTCACATAAAATATTAAATGGTTTAATATATTTAATATATCAACAAATGCAATCAACAGCAAGGACAACCGTTGGAGTTCATTAAAAGTATTCAGATGATTTCAGTTGATTCCACGAAATATCATGGATATAATCACGAAAGAATACATTGAAGTAAAATCTAATCGAATTAATACTGATTTTAAAATAATTGAGATATGTATGACCTACACAATACAATGTACGCTTTGGTGTCCCATTCTTATTTCTAGTTTCGCCACGCTCCATTCTAGTTTCGCCACGCTCCCAAAATATTTCCTCAACAAATTTTACCTCAATTCAGTTACATTATTTCCCACTATTGCGAGCTATACATAATAACTGTACACCTCTTTAAAAGGAGGATTACCGTGATCTATGTGTTCATAGACTAAGTGGTTATACACGAGATATCGCAACTTCAAATATCTCACCTCAACCAATTTTGCCTCAAGAAGATGTGAAAAAGTGACGTTTTTACCATTACTATTTTTTCTTGCACTTTTTCTTTTACTCTCCAATTCTCTGAGCAATAAACCAGTAATAGCTACAAATCTCTTCAAAAGTAAGATTACAGAGACAGGAGTGTTTTAAAGGTTCACTGATAATGGAGTTCGCAATTCGAACACTTATTCTCAAAGAACAAATGGCATATTGCACACAGGAGGTGAATTGTATCAACTTCACTCGCGAGTGCAGCGGAAGCAGAGTAAGAAACACGAGGGTGTACGCGTCGCCTCGCGGAATGCGCGGTGCACGCTGTGACGCTGCAGAGCGCAAGGGAGTGTGTGGACGCGGGGTAGAGAAACTCAGCGCAGCGCAGCGCTCCCATGCCTGCAACGGAAGCGCTATGATCTAGGATTAGCATTAGCGTCCGCGAGCCTTTCACCTCACCGCGTCGCGGCGACGGCAGAGTGGAGAACCCGGATTTAGGATGCGCCGTTATCGCACACGCAATCCCTTCGCCACCATTCATCGCAGACAAAGAGACTCGTAAAAAAAAATGTGTCCCCGCGCCCCGCGTTGGAGTCGTCGCTTGAGACTACATGGCTGCGTTGCCTCAACCTTCGCCAACATAGTCAATATTGTACGACCTCTAGTGGAACGCTGCAGCAAACTACTTGGGACTAAGTAAAACAGTTTACTTAGCTGTAACCACAATACTTCTCACAGAAAACAGAATTAATGAGGAGTCATCACCTGTTTACGTACGGAATAGTTTCAGAAATTAACATCAAACTATCATTACCACTATAGTTAGTTACCGTAACAACTAACATAATATTACAATGTCACCACTTATGTTTAGGGCTCGAATGACCTCGATGTCGACGAGCCGTAAAGCCCCCCCCCCAAAAAAAAAAAAAACACCTACGTCGACAAAAAACATTTTGTAACAGGGTAATTTAAAATAATGTTATGGTGATATTATTGTTACTTAAAATTACTTTTCAGCACAATTTTTGCACGTTTAGATAGTTAAACCATTGTAATTCTTCCTTCAAAGGTCGCTTAGTATTGTCTCTGCAGATTCGCTACTACTCTCTAATTTCCCTCATCACATATAATTTGGAAATATATGATAGAAATGTGCCCTTCAGTCAAGCTAAGAAAATAACTATTCGGAAAGTACAAAAACTTTCGGAACAGTTGATTAAAAATCCTTTTCGGCCATTATACTTTCCCAAAGTAACATAAGCTTGAAGTACACCGTTCTCAAGACATTTCTTGCTTATGTTATTGATTCCAGATTCACACCCTAATTACCTTACATTTTCTAACCATTCCTTGGTTTCTAAAATATGTATCGACATTAATTCCTCCCCTTCAAAATATCATTATCTTCCGTGGGACACAATTGTCGTAATTACCCTCGTCATTAGCACACCGAAATTGTCATCATGTCATACTCAGCTTCATTCCTCTCACACTATTATCCCTCATTTCCACCATTACCCTTTGAATCTCGTTTCTCCAACCTTTACCGCCCATACCACTCCCAGGAAGACAGTACGGCACCGCGATGCCTACGTGGAGAGGGCGGACGTTCGCACAAAGCGTCCACCGAGGCGCCTGGAAGAACTCAAGAGAGACACCGAGGAGAAGACGTTGCGTGACTGCCAAGCGACAGAGAGATGGGTATAGCCCATGGCAGAGAATGGAAGTGGTTAGTGTGCAAGGTGATGCTAGAGAAATACAACGGTGATAATGATATTGTGACGCTATACGGAGTTTAATTAGGTAGTACTGCAATTAAATTTGGGATAAATAAATTGTTGCGAAATTCAATAGTGAAGTAAAAATTGTTACAACAAATTATACTCTGGCAATGAAAGTTAACAGCTTGGAGATCCACTACCAAGCACGTGAGAAAAAAAAATAGATAAATGATATTGTGACGGCAAGGTAAAATGACATATGAATTGTTACCTGGCAGAGCTTACGTGTGGTGAGATGGAAAAAGTGAATGGAACAGAAGAAAGAGAGGTATTAAATGAGGGAATAAATTTGGAAGAAGAATTTTTCGAAACCAACGATAAGCTAAGAACCCTTTAGTAAATGATCCAATAAATATTGACCAAGTTTTAAGCGGTTCAGGACGTGTTATATTGGACTAGGTGTTGAAGTAATTAAGGATATAAGTACGTGAAACGTTCAGTTAAAGGATACTTGAAAATTTTGTAACTCACGTGCCACAGAGAAGATAAGAGAGACCAAATTACAGGATTATCGAAGTTTTTAGAGAGCGTTTAAAACTCATCTACGTTAATAAACCTTGAGATTAAAATTTATACAGATGAAAAATAAGAGTAAGAATCATTTTGATATAACTAGCGAATAAAACAATGAAGGAAATTGAATACAGATAAATCATTACCACAATAATTTATTTCCTTCGAGAGGATATAAAATCCTAAAAGTTGTTTCAACCATGGAATGTGTCCATTCATTCTATTTTGGGTTCTATTATGACACCCACTTCAAAGGTTTTCCTCTAGTCCACTGTTTTACAGCAATGTTAACATCCATTTCAATTTTGACATATCGCATTGTTGACATTTATATTTTTTTGAGAACATCCGCGTTTCTATATCAAGTGAAATGTAACATTCGTATAATGTTTACAGTTCACATTACGTATTGAATCATTTTAATACAATTTCTCAATTTAATAATTCAGACATAACAACAACATTCGGAAATTAATATTGTTGAATTATTTAAATGATGTAAAATCTATTGAAGTAAACCTAATCTAAAAACAGATTTTGTGTTACGACCACCCTGTAAAAAGTGAAATTTTTATTGTTCTGTAAACTAAATACAGAACCCTCTAAATGAATATTATACTTATAGACACTATAAACCGGAACTAGAAAAAGGGAACTAGGAAATAAGTAGATTGGAAATATGATCATTCGTGTTAATAAGTGTGTCGTATAATAAGAGAATATCGGAAATAGATTTAAAAACATAACATTATGTGGAAAAAAAAATTCTCCGCATCTGTAATTAATTAAACACCTTACAAGATGGAAAAAATATTTTAAGATATTGAAGAAACTGCAAGGATGACGGGAAGATGAAAATAATTAGCCACCACTTACACTCAATAGCAATACTCAAAAAACATCTCAAACGTTCTCTTGTTACCGAGCACACTGCAGTCTGACAGGAATAACGCTGGACACACGACTGACAGGAATATCCACTAATTTGGCGGACACAACTGTTGTAGGGTATGAGACAGGCATTCGTTCTTTTGAAGTGGGAACAAGCTTCGGACGAGTGCATACGCGAGCGGGCGCATGATTGGATTTTTTTTTGTGGGTTGACGCGCGGCGTCCGAACAATGGAAGCTGCTATGACAGCCGGAGAAAAGAGGACTACTGTGGCGAATGAGTGATTGATTAATCGAGAAGCGTGGTGGTGGGTCCGTCGGCCCGCCTGCCCGCGTTACCCACAAGCACAATTCGTTATTGAAAGAGCAGCTCAGATACTGAATTGTGTGGTTTTTTATTGAGACTCCTGACGAGAGAAAAAAACGACCTGGGAGATTGTGCAAAGCCAAATAGGATACGTGGGTACAGGTGCCGGCGGAAGTAATTGACGAAAAAGTGATACGATCGTTGAAATGAGCAAGACAGTAGCTTTCACCAGTTTGTTTTTATTTAATCTGAATTATTTATATTTTTGCAGTATATATTAAGTATATATGTAATCGGTATAATGTAAATAAATCCATCAAATTTGCTGAGCTACTTCTTGAACTACAAATGGAAAATTGCCACGAAATATCATTTGATGATGTAATTATAAATGACACTATATTAATAGGGGAAGTCCTTCAGCAATGGCTAATGCTTTAATGTAGGTTAATGTTACTTTCTTCTTAACACACGAACTATGTAACACAATAATACTATAATAAAATAATGAATATCTCTAAGATTGTTTCTGTTACGGTATTAAAAGCAAATTTGTTGAGTTTCCTAGAATGTTACGTTATGGGTAATTTAAATAAAGCCAATAAATCTACTATTGGTGATACACAGGTTGACTTGGAAATAGAAGCAGAATTATTCATTGGCTTCACCAAACTGCTTGTATTAAACAAAACAGTTTCCGAGGGAATCACCGCATTCCTTTGGGGTTCGGCAAGTAAAAATAAACGATATAATAACAATACAAACAATAATGAAATCAATAATAATAAATTTACAGTAATGAATTGAAAAAGTATTAAGTGAAACTATTGGAAATAAGGAGGTAGTATGGAATATCCTTTTAATATGGGACCCTCATATATTTCTTCCAATATTTGCTAGTGTCAGTACTATCCGTGTAGAAGATATCAATCTTCCCTTCGCAAAAGAAGCGTGTGCCGCGTCTTAGTATTCAGTGTTTTGGGAATTCGAAACCGTAAAAGCGTCCTCTTTCTAAACAGGTGAATACTATTTAGTGACATATTATTCTTTATTTAATGATCTAGAATTCATAAAATTAACTATTAACATGCTCTTAGAATGAATCATCTAATGCATTTCTCTTTTTGATGATGAGGCTGTCAGGACAATGTCGCTTATATATTCTGGGCTGTTTCTAGTGTGCACTAGTTTTGGTGTAGCATCCATTGTAAACAAAATTCAGTCAAAAATCAATGTCAATTAAATACTGAGTTTTAGGTAATTTTAAATTTCATTCTCACGGTAAAAAAGATTTACTTCAATTTGTAGAATTATTTTGTACAACTACAATGAGAGGCAAACACGTTTTGTTAAAAAATATTTGGTCGACACAATGAACTACATTTGTTCTTAGAATTATTTCAAAGAAGCCCTTATTTACAATAAATGTTTATGGCATCAGGTAATATCTACAATAATATGTTATCACGAGGAAGATGGAACACAGTTTCTCAAGTAGCATCGACTCACGAACTGAGAAAGAATGTCAAAACGAAAATTCTTCTAAGAGGTTTCTAAAAGTTCACATATTTAGCTTTCACAGAGAAATCGGATACATGGACATTCAAACTGAAAGATTTGACTCATGAGATAGTAATTTTATCATACACTTAAATATACTAATAAGTTCTCATCCACAAACGAATTCTTAAGTTAATGAGTAGAAAAACATGATATATAAACTAAAAGCAAATGTATATTGTACATGGGGATTTAAATTAAGCCCTTTCCATACTTTTGATTTCATTTACTTCCTATTCCACTTCAATTAGATTTTATTACAAGTAACATTTGTACTCAATTCAAAATATATAAAATATTCCATCATTTGGATGAAAAGAATATTTTATTAATATTTAATATTTATATTCACTAAAAACACTTTAAAGTACCGAGAACAAAATAAAAAACAACACAAATTTCATTCAATTCGTCACGTTTTCATATGCAAATTCACTGCTGCATATTCTATAAAGTCCTCTTGTCATCGGAATTATTCAGAATCATTCACAATGCTATTGAAAACATGGTAATCCTTTACTGAAATTTTATGATATGGGGAATTTACAGTAAAAGCTTTTGGTTTCACCGCGAAATCAATAAAAGTAGAAAAAGTGTAGAGGAGTTACGAGTAACAATTTATTGCTTTAATGCCATATCATGGAGGAGTGGCGAAAAAAATAAGTTTAATATCACAGGCTCTCATTGTAATATCATTGTATATTTCAACGGATGAAAGTATTACGCTAATTCGTTCTTCACTTTCAGTATTTATCCACGAGAAGTAAACTTTGTCAATCCGAATTATATTGCCTTATCATTTCATTAAAACAAAATAATAGTTGAAGCTAAAATATTTCTAAAGAAATGATGTACAGGATACTGGTTTCACTTTTTGCCTTGAAATTTCCATCTCATAAAAAAGAAATGTGTGCTGGATTCGTTTTCATATGAGCAAGTGACTTTCACTTACTATGCGTACTAGTTATGACTAAGGTATTGAACATCTTACAATAGAACATTTCGTGATGTAGATCAGTAAAAATAATCTTTTGAATATGGAATGGAGGAAGAATTTANTCTCACAAAAAAGAAATGTGTGCTGGATTCGTTTTCATAAATGAGCAAGTGACTTTAACTTACTATGCGTACTAGTAATGTCTAAGGCATTGAACATCTTACAATAGAACATTTCGTGATGTAGATCAGTAAAAATAATCTTTTGAATGTGGAATGGAGGAAGAATTTATTTCCAAAATTTTGATCAACATCTGTAAAGACCGCTTCAACACTATCTACGACATTCGTAGCGTCTTCAGAAGTCCAAGAAATATGAATCAACGTTGAGATGAATGGCACACGAAGAACAATGGAACACGTGGCTGGAGCAGTCAGTCCAACCGCTCCGCCTCGCCACGCTGCTCAACACAAGCACGACATAGCTGCAAGATCACGGGAGTGGAGCGTGGGTGTTACTCCGGCCACGAGACGAGACCCAGTGCTCCAATTCCGGCGCAATCTCCCACTCCCACCTTCTACTCTCTTACACTGAGATAGAGGAGGATATACTAGGCACTTCTGGTCGAGATCATACTTCTAATGCGATACTGTGATTCACGTACCGGTCCATCTTAATTTCTTCTTCACGCATCATATCCAGTAGCGTACCTAGTCGATGGCGGAGGGGGCGGTCCACCCCGGGCCTCGTAAGTAAGTTTGAACCGAGAAGACAGTTTGAATCAAGGCGCAGAAGCGAAGAAACTTACAGATAACGGCTAAAACGATTATTTAAGAGGATATGTAATGGAATAGCTAAATGATGACAATGGATTGGAGAACCAAAAACGAAGATGGAAATAAATGGAAATCAGAGATTGCAACCCTGATAATAGTTCAATGACGAAAGTGCGGGGAGAAGATGTGAAAGAAAAAAACTAAAAGTTCTTAATAACAGTTAAATAAAGAATATTTCGTCGGAATACTTATTCAATAACACCATTTCATCATTATGAGTCTATTTTGTTGGTTTAACACAGTTTTAAACATACCCTTTTGACTATACACACAATCGTCATCAGGTGAATACTAAGTTTTACATTACAAGAAAACCGAAAACATTTCCCTCATGAAAACAATCATTATCCGAAAACAAACAGGCGCGTCCCCATGAAAGGACAAGTCGTAATTGACATTTGAATTTTTGAGATGAGGTATTAACTCTGTTCAACCATAAAATAGTCTGAAAATGATGAAATTGTTTTGTTAAATAAAGAACAGTTGAGATTATTATAAAATAAATATCCAATTTCATTTTTTGAACACACTGGCGCGATCGCTATGTCTTTACTTCGAAAGAACCACCTTTGAATGACTTGAAGACTCGGGGTCTCTTAAATGACTTCCACCCCGAGTCTCATTAGGTCTACTACGTACGCCTCATCTGATCTTAACTTCTCTAATAGGTTTGAAGTTTTAGACGCGTGTTAAAACGCGTTCATTAAATATTTATTTGAAGTGCATGACAAAACAAATAACTTTGTGAACCTCCGAACAATTACTACGGGAATAAACCGTTATAAGAGCGCATAATTTTGAATATTATATGCAAATTTATTTACAATGTAAATTAGCAATAAATGAATTTCTAACCACGAAATAAATCAATATCTAGTATGATGCACCTCTATGTTTTCTCGTGCAAATTTCTTAAAATAATTGGTACTATAAAAATAATGATTTCATGATTAATGACAACTCTTATGGCATGTTTTTCTTTAGTTATTAGTCTTGGAAAATATCAAAAGGTACACAGTAATATTTTGATTGAGGAAGTCGAATATGGGAGTGAGGCTTCTAGTTTGTTTGTTTTGTAACACCGTATATAATATAAATTTTATTTTGTTATGAATTTTTAAGTGCAAAAACTTTCATCACAATCAGAAAAAATCTGAGGATCTGTGTATCATTGAAACCGACACAAATATTCTGCTTTGTATATAAGCACAAAATAATTATTTATGTGCACACTTATTTTAAGCTAATAATGTTTAGACGTACGTTTGAATATGCTCATAAGTAATAAATATTATTTCCTATTTTAAATGTCCGACAAAATTCCCATATTATGATTATTCATGATTTATTTGTAAATAGAGGAACCGGAGTTAACGCTTCCGTAAGTTATGCTCTTGTGCGCATTCTATGCGGGCAGTGGCGCCCATCGGAAGTACATGCGCATTGCTGTTTCGGGTGCGTACCTTCCGGTCTACATGAGTAACTCTCATTCTGGTCTCTCATTGAAAACGTAATCGCATTCTTTTGTCTACTAATCGTTCTCGATGCTGAAAAATATAAACTGAGTGTGAAGCGGAAAGTTCATATTTCTTTTGTTCTATCAGGTTTTTATGGTTCTAATCTTGCTTCATGACGAGTAATAATAATAATAATAATAATAATAATAATAATAATAATTTGAATATTGGGTTCTTGATACCTAAAATACAGAAGTCTGTTTTGTTGAACACGTGTCACATAGTCAGAAAGTTTCTATCTCAATCATGACAGTAGTACTGTAAGTTATCTGGTAGATTGCCTGTACATTACAATCAGTCATTCTGGTAGAATGTGAAAAAGAAAATAATAATAATAATAATATGAATATAGGAAAATATATAAATATATTTAACTTAAAAATCCATAATAATGAGATCATTAGAGATAACGATTTTCTAGTTCACAATTGAGCTCATCTTTGTCTCGTTCTCGGGAAGAAAATAGATCATGCGGCGATATTGATTTATTATTCTAAATAAATTTTGCAGCAATCATTCAAAAGATACAAGAGTAATCAAGATCTAAAATAAAATGACCACTCAAAATCAAATAATATTCTGCACACATCTAACATTGACTGGAACAGTTATTCATTTCGTGGAAATGGCAATATGCGGCGTCTCTCCGATGTCCTCACGAAATAAAACAAACAATGGACTGAATCGAATCGCAAAGAAACGACCACAACGCACCGACCTATCATAAGCAACCCACGTCGTGTCAAAGAGAAGGGACAGGTTGAATGGTCCTCGGCAAACGTATCGAGCACAAAACCTAAAGGACTTCATCTTCTTGAGACATCGCACACGGTCAGCACACAGGAAATGAGCTTCGACCCAGAAGGAAGGTCTTTGTGCTGTCATACCCATTGGACGTCACTAGCTGTTTCAGTTTCCAATAAGAAGCAATCATAAAAAGTTTATACGATCATATTTGAAAAAATACCCAGGTCAGTTTTACTTCAAAAGTCCTTAAATTTCGTTTCTGCGAGCAGGGTTGTCGCAATTTATTGGAATTTCTCGTTACCCTCCCGAATGTTACATTCAAGATTAAATGGTCATGCATCAACTTAGTAATAAGAACTTGGAAAATATATTGAAATTGATGGTTGTTTCATACATTGTCTCTGAAAGTGCGGAAAGAACACTAAGTGATATGACAAGAAGAAAATTCATAAGAATATATTGTCATAATTTCCGACATGATGTAGTGGTTAGTAAGTTCCCATCTAAGTTGGTTAATTCTTACTCCACCTCCAAAGATTTACCGTTGTGATCGTCGTCCCTACGAGAAATCACTAATAGAATGAAATACCAAAGCCAGTCAAGATCGAAAATAACGAAATTTACCACACCGCGCGAAGATTTGTTGAGTTCATATGACGACGAATCAAGTTCTTCAGTTGAATAATTGGTGTATTTCTATTCTATATTTCTTATCTTCCCAACGATGTTAGGTCCTAAATGCCCATCGTTCTTTAGACATTCTCTAAAAAGATTAAGCAAAAGTATACTAACTAGCATGAAGAGTGCATATAATAAAAATAGCTAATAAAAATTAATATATGGGACCATCTCATGGACTAAACTTTGGGAAAGTCAGAGTAAAGTGAATTCCTTAAAGTTTACGGTAACTGATGAAAGTACTTGCATTAAAACAAATATCTCACATCCGTCTAATAATCTAATATTCAAAGTGAATTCACATTATTAATACTATTATATTCAGAAGCAACAGATACAAATGATGACATTATGGTAATATCCACTTAGTCCAGACACTCGGAAGTAATAACTCTTAAGAATTGACAACAAACAACTAGTTAGCGTAACAATATCTGAAAAACGTTAATTCCACCACTAATTAATTTAAAAAATATAAAAATTCATGGTTTGTAAATAAACCCCACCAGAAATAGATTTTGGAACTTATAAATATTCTATTAGTATAAAATAACCTTTATATCTATTTTCCGGTGTAAAACTTGAAAAAGAAAAAATTGAACGTAAATCATCCAATCTACAGCAAATCATTCTATTCCAGACATTATACATACGAATTACCTCTTCACAAAAGCCGTCTGCATAAAAAGGATTTTTGAGATAATAATATGTGTTTTGAGAAATTGCATAATAATGCTTCAACCAAAGCAGGCTTCGTGTGAGAAATTAAAACAGATGCAGCAACATGCATAATATTCTAAGAACAAGGACGGAAGTCAGGAAAGGATATACTCCCTCTTTAAGATTCCATCATCTGTTGCTTTTATGGATATCATTATCATACACATAGTTATGCATACAGAGATTACATCATGAAAGTGAAACCACCGCTCGCTCACTGAAACACAGAAAGTAGCGTGTGAAAATGGGAAGATAAAGATGTTTCCACACAGTTAAAAAAATGTTATTAAATATTAAAAACCCTATGGAATCGCTTTATTATTGCGAAACTTTAAAGAGAACATTATGTCTTGAAAAGTCTCACACGATCCGTGTCGTTAGTCGGATGAATATTGCAAATTTCATGGACAAGTTTAGGGAAAGAGAAAACATTCGATAAGCAATCCAGTCCGCATTTTAAACCATGAATATGCGGAATATACGCAAATATGCGGGTCATGCGATCACGTCATTCACATATGCAAGTATAAGTAAGCACGTGATAGAATCGCTGCCTGTGCTTAGAACTATGCACGACATCTCTAAGTGAGGAAGTGGTAATGAGTCTTTTTCTGTAAAAATCCAAGGTGTTTTGATGAAGGCTGTGATAGCTAAATGGTAGCTACAACTATTCTAAAATTTAATTTTCCTCCTTAGAATAAAGCTTAAGTTAATATGTACCGTGACTTAACGCAGAAAACGTAACAAAGGTAATTATACATTTTAATCACCTTTTATATTATCATTATGTTTAGCCTTCAGACTGATATTCCGAGGGGAAAAAATTATTTTCACATGGAACATTATTGTATCTTTGAAAACTTCTGATAGATCATGGATTCGAGTGCAAACTGAATGACAAAAATAATTAATAACATAGGATGCATACTCGCTGTAAAGAAAAGGTGAAAATATTTAAAGAATCATCGGTGTAATAGTAGTTGACAATCAAGGAAGATCGAGATACTTCAATTGACGAGAAGATCTAATATGTAATACAGTATAATTTATTTTGAAAAAATACTATTTTTGTAATTATTCTGTACTCTTCACTTGATAAAAGTGGTTTGAAGTTTCCATGCTAGATGGCAAAAACATTTTTTTTTCATTTGAATTACAGCACGTTATCTCGAGACAGAAATGACATGGACATCGGGTCATTTGCTTTAGTTTGCTGGAACACCCCTCACCTATACTCTAATATGACCATGTCTTACAGCGGAAATTGTTAGGTGACATTTTTTTCTCTTGCAGAAGGACACGGCAAAACTTCACAAATACGGCCACGAGAAACCAACATAAACAAAAAAGATAGGATGATCATTTTAGTCCCCTATTAGATGATAAAGCGCGCTCAGAAGATCCACCAAAGAATACGAATCTACTCGATTCTCCTTGGAATTTTGTTCCAGTTTTCGTGTCTCTTTATGTAAAGGACTATAATATTCGTGACTGCCTCGGACTGAGCCTCTGCACATCATAGTTTGAAAAACACTGCTCGAGACTATCTAAAAAGAATTTGGAACAAGAAAATTATAAAATATGAATAGAGTATTCTGTCTTCAAATTGCATGATGAATAAATTAAAAATGAAACCAATGCAGTTCTGCTGATAATACTTAGAGAAACAGTGAAAACAGTTTCCGTAGGAGTGGCACGGAAATAGTATGAGAATATTCAATATAAAAAATTATTTTATTCATTAAACCAGGAATATTTAGTTTTTGACTCATTATTATACAATAAGAATATGAGGAAACAAAAGAGGTAACTGTAAATATACATCGAATTTAGTCTCTCTAAAGTCAGAATAAAATTAGAAATGTATGCAAAATTGAAAGTAATTAAAATACTGACACTGTAAATTCACAAGAACTAGTACGAAATATTTATCAACATAAAGTTGTAGCGTTAAGTGCATAGTATTGTTTATTATTAAATCATTGCTTTCATTGCCTCTGTAAGCAAATTTAAGATTAACTACATGTTGATTACTAAATGATGCACTAAAGTACTATAAATGCACATTACGTTTTGTTATAATATTGTACGAGAGAGAACTGGTTAGTGGATTACTCTTATCTAAAGTTTTTAGGAGAAGGTATTACTATTTGGTTATTAGGCATACGAAGGTTTTTACTAAAAATCCTATAATTTTTACATCGTAAAGAATTTCTGGGAGATATGTTTAAACGTTAAATTTAACATGCATGAGTATAAGTCGACTATTTATTCCTGTAATCGTAAAAGTATAATAAAACAAAGCATATTTATGATATTTTTTTCTGGTCTGAGGAAATGGTTCTAATTCTGAACAGGCCATATTTCCATTTTTTCTCTCCAATCTCGTGCTTTTTTAATAATTAACGTTACAGGCATATAAAGATATTAAACAACAAAAAGGTTACCTTTTTAAAATACTATATATGAACTATTGAAAAATACCAAATTAACTCAAATAATGAACTTTGATGTAATTTCAATTTGAATTTATTTCATGAACGTGATCAGTGAGTGAATAGATTGTTTCCGTACTCTTGTTTCAAGATAATAAAATGTTCCTTTGTATTAACGTACAAATGGAAAATTATTAAATTTATAACATTGCTTCCATTGAGTACAATAAGTGCGTTCTTGTGTAGTCAAAATTCTTTAAGTTATACATCCGACTTCATGACATAGTGGTATTGTTGGTTGCGTTTTCCAGGCGTTAAGCTTCATTCGCTCTAAACGAATAATACAAACCGTACAGAAGTCGAAAGCAATAGTCCGAAAACAATAATAATAATAATAATAAACAAAATAAAAAATTAAAATGGTCATGTTTGATAGAGGTTGAGAAATAGAAGAATCAAAAGGATATTTGATATAAATATGCATATGACTAGACAATGAGGAAAAAAAAATGTTGGTATATGATAAAAGAAAGTATACGTTATTGATACAGAAGAAGGTGAATGTGAGACAAATGCGCTGCTCAGTGAAGAATAAAAATAAATGGGAACAGTCCCCAACAGTCCCATCGAGTTAATTATTTTCTAAACCCGAATCATTTAGCATGACCACGAAGAAGAATCCGTGTAATTGGATGGATAGATAAGACGGAACGGATTATTAAAAGAAGAAAGGCAAATAACAGAGAAACGGTATTGACGTGGAACAGGAAATCGGAAACGGAAGAGAAGAACCTACGTCAGCGCGCTCCATAGAGGCAGCTTTTACTCCTGTCAGAGGCTAAGTTTGAATCAACAGAGCTCGTGCCCGAGGAGAAGTACTGGGCATCGCAGAGGCGGCGCGGTCAACAGCCCGAGGCACCACAGGCGTGGACGTTCGGCTTCGCCAAGGCAGTCAAGTCGCAGAGAGCGGGATTCAGAGGGATGCGGGTCTTCCGGAGCGAAATGAGAAGCTCAGAAATGCTGTCGTTAGAGTCGGTAAGTTTGCGGAAGGGGGAAGGATAGAGGAAGTGGAGGGTTGAGGTATGTGAGTGACATCCCTGTTATGAGAGTTTGTAATAATATTTGGCACGGCCGAAACTTATTAAGAAGGTAAAGGATAAATTATATTTACATATTTATTAATTACATGCTGTGTCATTGCTTGTCACGCGAGAATTTTGTGATTTAATTATATGATTTGAGCATTTAGCTTCTTCATTCCAATACTACGAGTTTGTCTATTATTTAATACGTTGGTCAAAATAGTCTACCAGAAAGTAGTTTTGATCTCAAACATCTAGGTTATAAGCTCAGCACGTTATAAGTACAGCACCACATGGAAGGCGCATTTTCTTCAGTACTACAATAAATATACAATTATTAATTAAATATTTTGTGTGTGCTCATCTTTTGTTCGAGTTACACTGCGAGACAATCTTCTTTACACTTTAAAAATAAAACATTCCAAAACGGAACCACAACTTCATGAAATTTTATAATGTTAATGATGTGTTCCACAAAAAACTTTTCCCTATTCGCAGAGGAGTTCTTACAACTGTGAGGAGGGGACGAATGAGTAAAATGGAAATGTTAGGGTCTCCATACACCAAACTGATATTCTGAAGTAAATGGAAGAAACTGGCGATGACAACCAACCAGTAAATGTTTCGAAATTCGGAATACATTTTTAATCATTTGATTTTTAAGCATTTTTTGGTGTTTAGACTTCGTTACGCATCTCCCTTTATTATAACACTAGTGTACAGACCATACTTGTGTATTCCACAAAGTCAGTATACAACTAATCGATGGAAATCAACCCTGCATCAGTTCTCACTGCTTGTCCATGCCTCATCAATCCGAAAATGAACTCCCTCCTCTGCACATCGTATAGATACGTGTTCCGCCTCTTGATCACAAGAACTCAACCTCTTGATCACAATATCATAATTTCGTCTCCGCCTTCGCGATTCTACTCATATATTCCATGAAATTTTCATGTCCGGTGATTATTTCTAAAGCAGCTTTTGTTGATTTGAACCATCGCCTATTGCGTACTGCGTATGTCACAACAGGTATCAGTCTACAAATATTTCTTCCTTTCTCAGAGCTACTCCACCTTATCTGCCACGTCCGTATCGTATATCCCGTTATACTACTCTTCACCTTCTTCTCCCCCTCTTTTACCTCGTCTAAGTCAATTTTGATTCTCCCTTTCCGTTACAACCAGTACTGCAATCGCACTTTATGGAGAAATACGTCCAGTGGCATTATTCCTAGTATTACCTCTAACCCCTGTGTCGGTTTAGTTGCATAACACCCATTGAGACGCAGTATGCACACTCTCTGGGCGGTATGCAACCACCGCTCTATGTGTATGCTAACAGCTCGTGACTGCCACACACTCCCTGCACAACTCATTACTGGACGCACTCCTCCCTTGTACAACTGTATCAATTTATCTGTTGGCAAATTCGTTTTGTTATATCCCACTCTTAGGAGGCTCTAGTGGAGTCGCTTTGCCTTTCCTGTTACATAGACGATATGTTTAAGTAATTTCAGGAATTCATCCCAAATCACACCCAAATATTTACGCTCTCGCACTATATTTATCGCCTTTCCATCAAACTTGATCATGGGATTTCTTCTATTTTCCTCATGTTTCCAAATAACATCCCTCGCGTCTTCCTCTTTGATATCTCCAAACCTATTCTCCCTATCTCTTCTACACACATAAATAGCGCCGCATTTCCCTTCTCTTCTATTTCTCTCCTACTTTTCCCACGACCCGTTAGGCAGATATCATCTGCATATGCCACTGTTCAAATATCTGCGCTATTCATCTTTACTAAGGTCTCATTTATAACTACATTCCACAAGAGTGGTCAAGTACAGGACACCTGTAGAAACCCTTGTGTGTTCTGTTTCATCCTTCTTGTTCCACCCAAATCGAGTATGGTATATCTATCATTAAAATATGAATGAACTATGTTAATCAGATACTCTGGAATTTCCATATTACGTAATTGTTCTAAAATGAAGTGCCATTTTGCCTAGTCGAATGTCCCAATTATATCTATGAGTAATGTCATTGCGTATTTGGTGTCCCTCTTCTCTATGTTGGTGCATGGCATCCTCCGTATTTCTACCCTTTCGAGACCCATACTGATGTTCACACAACTTGCCATTGTTTTCCTGGCACTGCAATCTTTCTCCCTACCCATTTGTCCATCATCTTTCCGAGCGTGGGAAAAAGCGTTATAGGCCTGTACGAGGACGTTTCCCTTTCTTATCTCCTCCTTTTTTTGAAAAAAAAAGAACACCATAAAACACCAATTTTCCACTGTGCTGGAAGTATTCAACGCAGGATACATTCATTAAATATTTGCAATAAATACTTCTCAATTTCTTTAAAATATACTTTTACCATTTCGTGTAGTAATCCATTATATCCCGGCGATTTTCTCATTTTCGACCTTCTGACTATTTCCTGTAGCTCATCAATTGTCATACATTCCTCTTCCCTCAGTGGAATATTCTCTCTTTTCCAACTGTACTCCTCTGTATCATCCGGCAACAATTTATCCAACAATTCACGTGTTAATGTTTCCCAATCTGTTGTTGTAGAGCCTTATCAATTATATACATTATACCATATGCTTCGTCCCTTAATTTTGTTTGCATAAGGTATCCCCCAATCTTTTCTCCAAACATCTCCCCAGAAACTCGTACCAGTTCCAAGATTTACCTAGCACGTTTTTTTTCTAAATTCGGTAAAGATTTTTCTTACATCAACGACGTTTTAAAAAAAGTAGCACAAAACAAATTGTTTTTTTTTTGCTAGCAAAATATCGGGCACTCATCTAGTATTAAATGTAACTGTAATCGGGCACTCATCTAGTATTAAACGTAAATATTTAAGTGTAACTGCTCTGTGTGTCTAAAGGTCTTCAAATAACGCCAAATTTTTATTCGTTCGTGGCTGGGCACAAGGTACACTACTGAAAGTGTTGTCACGCGAGAAGTATTTTCAACACGAATGTATAAGGGGGTTACTGATTTCCGATGATGTTCGTCTGACTGTAGTATCTTCTAGAAGTGAAAGATGGAAACTGAGGAGGATGAAACAAAGGTTTGGAGAGAGGTACGAGCAGAGCTAGTCAGTGAGTAGCTGTTTTCTCCGATTATAAATTGCAGACTTGTGCATTTTGCTGATCTCATGTGCGGCTAGAAACATAATCCGAGGTTTGGACTAACAACGACGAGATGGTATCGAATTGAATTTGATTTGTGAATATGGCTCAGGTTATAAATCTTGCTCTTCTCCTATTTCATCTAAATCTAAACAAATAGTATAATGAAATGTGTAAAAAGGAATACTGGAAGGACTATACAATTTAAAAGTACTACGAATTATTTAAAGTGAGTAACTATATTCAATATACATTTTTCGGGGTACATGAGAAAGTATAAAATAGGAACATAATGGTATTTCTCTTTCATTTCCTGTCTTTTTCAATGATCCGAAAAGTGCTGACCAGCTTAAAGCATACCACTCAGTCTCTCCACGATAAAATGTTTGGAAAAAATTCTTTGATTTCCCTAAACCTTTGCCCGAGGTTGTCAATGAACGTATACACTCGTCTCACTTCGTCAATGCTACCGTTGCACAAAGCCTCTTTTTCAGATTTTTAAACCGTATTCTCGCTTACTACTCCCCACTCTCTGGCTTGTAAAAATATTTCCACTTGCTCACCTCGGGGCCGTTTTCATTCCGGACATTTTTTTTTTTTGCTGCTTCTCCACTTCCCTTTGAGTAAACACTACAATCGTCGGTGGTGCGGTCATCACCCTTATTCGTATTCCACTGGTCCCCTCCAAAGTAGAGAGACGCTCTTGACTGTCCGGTCCATGCCGCTTCTCACGACTCCAGTCGCGCCGTCGCGGGGGTTTCCATAGACGCACTTCCACCACTCTCATCTCCCGCTGCTGTGGAATTCCACTACCTTCTGTGCCACATTATTTTGTGAATCGTTACTTCCTTTGTGAGAGATAAAATTTAGCAATGGTCTCGCATAGACCGTTTTCGAGCACTGTTGACGCCAATGCTTTAGAAATAGCCAGAGTGAACTATTTTTTAATACAATTCATTAATTATATTTGAGCGATATTTCATTTCCACCACATTAAACTGCAAGCATATTGCGTAAATATAATTTATTCATATTACCGTCAAGAGGGAAATTGTAAATGCATTTTTAATTACAAAAAGAATATACAAGAAAAATAATAATAAAGCCTGTATTTAGTGGAGGAGTCAAGACGTGTAACTTCTTTTACACTCAATCACGAACGTATACTTTAGAGGAGTGAAATATAATACAAGCAATTGAAACACGGTAACGTAGAAGGAATAATGATTCAAAGAATTTCCTTGTAAAACATGTAAGAGAAAGAATAATTTATTTTTTTTAAAAAACGTAAAAGTAACTTTTTCAAACTAGTGTAAAATACATGTTTTAAAAATGTATTTAAGCAACAAATACTTTAGAGTATTATATAAAATAGATGAAATAGGAAGCTAGAAGAAATGTCAACTTCGTCAATTAAAACAGAAAAATTTGATGAAATAAAAACAAACCATTCATTCAAGCAAACCGACGCTGCAGTCGTTGGCTTCCAAGCGCCTGTTTTTACAAAGTTGCCGTTCTAGGTTAATCTTTTGTTACACGCTTTTACTGAATTACTTTTAAGGTTTATAAATCTATGTTACATATTTCTGTATATTTATACAAATTTATTTACAATTAGGTCTTTAGTTATGCTTTTCCAATTGTAGCATTTTCATTATGCTTACTTGGTTAAATATCTCATTGTCCCCATAATAACTTTCTTTGATTTTTTTGTTAAAATAATATTTATGTGAATTTTCAGATACCGAGTTTCCTGGATATCTCTAATTTGTTATCTTTATTACAACTTAAATTTAATGTACGTAATGCATGAACACTAGTGCCATCTGTCATTTTATTAAGCTACTACTAACAGAAGTTTCTAGAATGCTGATTCAGAATGTCCGCTGAAGATTTGGGCTGCTTCAAAAAAAGAAATGGGATTCCCGGAGCTCTGCTTGTATGGACACTTCGGGTGACTGAGTAATACGCGACATCGTAAAATCGTTCGTCACAAAGCGGATGACTGATGCGTAAGATATTAAGCGGTATATTACGAAATGTACCACTAACTATTTAAAGTATTTTGTGATACAATTTTGTCAAACTTACATTGAGTTTGTTCATCATCTATGCGAGTTGCTAGAGCTTTATGCGTCCGGTGTTCAGTTATGAGCAATTCAATTTATAGCGGAAGAACAATTTTAGTCGTGTCTGTCATAAGAATTGAGAATGCAAACAGAGTTGGGATGGCTGTTTATTTTGAAAATAATAATAATAATAATTATATTATTATTATATTATAATAATAATTATTATTATTATATTTTAATAAAATAATAATTATTATTATATTATTATTATATTATTATTAGTGATTTATAGTATTTAAGAAGTATTTAGAACGTGATCTAAAGTTATTTAAGAATTAAAACTTGCTCATAAAAAAGTTATTTCTACTCATTTTCTTTGTAATATTGTTTTAACAACTCAGACCGTAACTATTTAATTCACAATCATGCAGGAATACAACGTACTTGATTTCATGCCCTCCAGCAATTCTTTCCTCGTCACCTAGCTTCCATATGTCTTAATTTTGAGATTCAGCCCGCCATTTATTTGTCCATTAGCTCTCGCTGACGTACCCTCCACGTTGAGCTCCTGCACGCTCCTATGAGCTAGCAATCATCGCACAAGATCTCAATCGGCTTCCCCTCATCTCCCGCAGTGCTCATCTCACAGTACTCTCACCCGTTCACCACGCCCCATCTTTGTCTCATTTTCTCTCCCACGCTCATTCTAAGTGTCCCCTAGTTCATTGCCCTCCGTAATGTATTTCTAAAATCATCACTGTCCGTGAGATTACTGACTTCCCATGTGAAAAAAAAATCATAGATTTCATAAATGGGCGCAGTAATGATTCACAAATTCAGAGTAATATTAAATCTGAAAATTAAGAATAAAAAATACGTATCTGCTTCCCATTCTCTAAAAGTACTTTAAAGTTACAATCATTTTCTAAAACGATAACAAAATGGTTCTGCACAATCAAAAATACCAATCAATTTCCGACAAAACTTCGTAATTAGAATTGAGTACATCAATAATAAGAATAAGCAAGGAATCAAGGAGAATAACATGAAGGTCGCACAAGAAGTTGTCCTTCTGGAGACCTATCACATTGTCCGAACATTTTTGAATCAATAACTCATTATACAGGCCAGGATGAATTTCCTTTCTGCATCGATAAATCCCCATCCCNTTATACAGGCCAGGATGAATTTCCTTTCTGCATCGATAAATCCCCATCCCAATACCATATATGGGATGAGTAAATGTTTCCAGTTTCTACTAAGGAAGAATCCATAAAGAAAATATTGATGAATATAATAATAATAATAATAATAATAATAATTGTAAATATAGTATAATGTATGCAATATGCCAATGAGGTACGCTATTTTGTCAATCCTAATTTCCAGTGTATGAATCGAATGAATATCTATTATGTATTTTAAAACGAAAGATACCAATACATAGAATCATCTGGACAGCCAAGTAAAACCAACCAAAGAAATTTAAAAATACAAATGCCATGCATAATTAACGACCATACCACTGGTACCTCCTCTGAAAGGAAACACTTCCGGGAAAAAAACGGGAAGTACCTTAAATAACAACACATCGACCTCTGATTCGTCTCAAAGCAGAAGAAAGGAAACACGCGAGGTCTCAGTCATCGACCCGCGCTGTCAAAAGTGGTCTGCAACGTCACGCACGCTTGTGACTGAGCCACATCGCCGCGATGCGGAGCACGGATTGATATACGCTGGCAGGGAACAAGGATACTCGAACAGAACTCCTTTTACTCGAGGATGTAAACAGAAGATTGACATTCACATCCACTTACATGGACGGGGTATTGCATGCTTCAATAAAGTTGGTCTCGGCAACTCTTATTAGGATGCCACAGACATGTGTTTGTTGACCTTCAAATGGACAACTGATAATGGCAGCTAGGATGTTTAAAATCTGTTACGATGTTTACGAAACAGAGGTCTGAGAGAAAACATTTTCGAAGGTGTTAATTTTCGAAACTATTTTGTTACATTACATTTAGAATGAACTTAAAGATACATATTCTTCTAATATGTTACAAGTTGTGTGTTAATTGGAAAATGGACTGGTTTTTTATGGTATTAAATTGAAAATTTTACTTTTTATTCTACTTTGTTCAGAATATAAAAAAAATCCATCGGGAAACATATTTCAAGCAGGTTAATGTAGTTGAAGAGCATGGAAAGTAGTGGAAGTAAAGTCTCAAAATTGGTATAAGTTCATTTCCAGTGATTTTCTTGACGAAACGTTAGGTTAGTTTATATGTAAACAAAATTTTAATTTTGCTTGTATACCCTTCAACAAACTCCGAAAATTGAAAACAGTTTTTTGCCATAATTGAAGTAAACTGGTACAATTATTTACATTGATAAGAACATAGCTCTCAATCCTTTTTGGCTACTAACACGGCAATTAATACGATGATTGTTCGGAATTCTGATTATTGTTAACGAAACAATATTTGGAACAAGAATTATCTACCTGCGCATCATTACCTTCAATAGAATGGTAAAACGTTGTTAACCAGCACGTTTATGTATACCGAATCCCCGGTATAGTTTCACTGAAGAGAAAAACGTTTAAAGTGGGAGGATAACCACTCTCTGTATTTACGAACAAATAATGACATTTCTGAAATCAATATATATATATATCCTATTTGCAAGTGGAGCGTGTTTTGCTTCCGTTTTATTAGGAACGAACATAATGATAATAGTATGCAAATAATGGTACTTGGTTTAATTGCCCAACGCGCACGACTCCATTTGTAATTACCAGTAGAGCTATGGCGAGCTCAAATTTGTTGGAGTAAGGTGTATTTAGAAATCATTATCATTGAATATGTATAAGAACATCAATTGAATCATAAATCAATCGTTTTTGTTATAGAAATATGTATTTAAATTACAAATTTTAAAAAATATTACTAAACAATTATAAATTGATAATAAAATTTAAATTTATGAATCAATCGAGCAAGGGAAATACTTGATGACCCGCGCGAACCTCATGATGAATTCGAGGGTTGTTAAGTAAATTCCGTTTGGTTGTAAAAAACATACATTTAGAGATTCTTTATAACAAGAAACTTAAAGCTACAACTCTTACCTCTTTTTCTACATAAATATCTCCAACATTAAGACTTTGGATGGTATATGGATGAGCGAGTTTTTCCATACCCTCGTTACAGAAGTTTGCCACCGGAAAGCTAAGCTAAACATAAAAAAACTATCTTTTAATTCAGGCCTGGTGAAATTTGTTACGGACCCCAGACATCGCAAGTGCTCATGAGCGAATATCTAAGGACAGTCACTGAAAGTATAAAAACAAACGGAAGTAGTGAATTAACAAACGTCTGTTTTTGGTGAAGCATATCTTAGAACCAAATCGTATGGTTTGAAAGTTAATCAAATGTTCTTGGAGACCGCAAGGAAGAGAGTTGCTAGATTTCATTTGCTTATAATCCTATATATAGTTAGGGCGACCCGTGGCGCAGTGTGTAACGCGCTCGCCTTCTACCTCTGGGGACGCCGGTTCAAACCCATCCAAGTAGAATCCGAGGTGGTGGACGGAGCGGTGTTCGCGGCAGGTTTTCTCGGGGTTCTCCCGTTTCCCCTGCCTATCATTCCACCACAACATTCACTCATAATCATTCACACCCATTTCATTTCATAAATCACCGCTTCAGGGGAGGTGCGTCAGGAAGGGCATCCGGCACCATGAGTATTCCCCAGCCAAATCCTAAGAAGCATCATATCCATCCCCATTTGCGCCGACCCCACATTAAGTGGGAAAAGGCTTAAAGTGAAAGAAGATAATCCTATATATAGTTAGTGTCAGGTTTTATTTATTTATTGTAAGTTATATGTGTAAGTTAACAACTCCATATAAGTAATTTGGTAAATCTAGTTGACATAGGTTTTTGAAGTGAATTCACTTGAACGCGGAGAATCTGCATTCAACCCCCTGGAACACAGTACGCAACCTCATTACATTTTCCATCCTGGACCCTCCGTGGGTTCAAACAGCACAAACCACTCGTTTCGTACCTGCTGTCAGGAAGAGGGTCTTGCATTTCAGAGGGTGCGCCAGGGTCGCGTTTAGAAAAACTAATGACACACGAGAGCCACCCTGGGATGTGGAGAGGGTGAGGGAGAATGTCACTCAGTGTACCATCTACACACACTCCCGATGCGATACCAATGCGCGCTAATCAGTTGTTTATGTGTTTATTTATTTTATGCCATTTGGCGAGGTTCAAGTCATGAGGTCTGCTCTTCCAGCTAACCGTTGGACTTCAGTAAGGGAATTGGGAAAGAGCGATTTTGGGTTGCCAAGGAACTTATGGTACCGAACCGACATTGGTCTAGAGAAGGTGAGGGAAACCCCAGATGAAAACCTCATCTATTTCGACCTAACAAGGTTTGAACCCACGCTCTACCGCTCAGCGAGATCGTGGAAGCGAAGACTCTACCGCTAGACCGCTACCGCTGTAGATTCCCTACAATAATTAATACATCCCTACAGAATTAAACCACCATTTATATTGTAAGCAATAGATAAAATATAGATCTCTTTCCACTGGGTCAAATGTATTATGATGAAAAGTATGTAACTTATTTTACGTGTGTATTATGAAAAAAAGTCTTATCTAAAAAACGAATGTTTGGGTTTTTCTCGGATAACATAGTATTTCTTGAGATGCCAATATGATTCGGATGAAAAACCGTTGACTTGTCCAAGACCTAAAAGACATCCTAGTATTATGTGTTTCCTTTTTTCTGGTTAACCAGGGATGATACTGTAGTCGTACACGTCTGACCAGTTTTTTCCTTAGAAAGGTATACATGTTTGCAAGTAACATGAAGTGTACGAGAAAACAATTTTTACTTCCATTATTTTATTTAACATACTAAAATACAACTCATACTTACCTACAAATACATTACGAATTAAAACCACTCAGTTTCTTTTTCTTGTGGCTATAGGGCTCGTCAAACCATTAAGTTATGGCTATCTTGTCAGTGACATTGTCGTTACGCGGCACCATATACTATAATTGAACTCCGCGTCACTGAGCCAGCGATTTTGCTCTCCTGTTTCCCTCCCTGCCACACAGAAACAAGGCTTCACTATTTTTCAACTCATAACATGTTCTTTCTTCATTATATCGCAAAAATCAACCAGTTTTGTTACATAGTCTTTAAATTCGATACATTGTCTTTGTCTTGATTTACTCACTCCTAATTGTCACGACCACTTTGCCTTCTCTCTTTAGGTGGTCCAGAAACGGTGTTCTATCCTCCGTAAAACTGACATTCCCATAGCTAATTCTCTGCATTCTCTCCTCCCATACCACAATACTAGTAGCAAGTTGCATCATATCTTATTCATCTTTTCAGAAGATACTTGTTGAAATTTCCGTGTTCCGTTAGAAACTATTGCTGGACTATTTAGATGAAACCATTTTTTTTGTTCTTTTCTCTGAAATTAACCTGTGGCAGGTAACTATTTGTCAGTCATCCTTTTGTTGTGTACGTGGAAACACTAGTAGAAATGGAGATATTCATTTATTTTATGTCTTTTGGCGAGGTACAGACCACGAGGTCTTGTCTTCCATATAACCGTAGGACTTGCGAGGGAGAGATGTTGGGTTTAAGAGATGATACTTCTCGAAGTTTGCAATTATATTACGAACTTCAAGGTAGAGTCGCAATACAATTCCACAGATTTGGTCAACGTGCCACCCATTCATTAGCACGTCATAAACAATTCCCATGACACATTTACCTCTCCGTCCAAAAACGATGGTCTCTCATAGGGAAAATTACGTTATACGGAGTCTCCCCACTCTGAGTAAGCAACTGTTGGTGAAGGCAAACAATAGCAAGCATAGCTCTTCTGTTCACTCCGGAGCGTCCTCAGTCCTCATTTGACCACAAACACAAAGCGATGCGTCAATATGCGCTCTCCATTACTACTGGTCGCCGCAGTCCCCACATCTTGCGAGGGGTCACTGCAGCCAGCGCATTAGCAACCGCTTTAGGACCCCTGAGAGAGCGCCGCGGAATTGATTTAGGGATGGCGGAGACTGACGAGGAGCTCTCATCTGGGGAAGGAAAAGATGAGGATGCGGATGCGAGCTTATTCATTCTGAGCGAGGATATTTATTAAAAGCAAAGAACTATATTCAATGTTTAAAAAAATAACAATTTATAGTACACCGCATGCACCCCATGTTCTTATAGACTTTACTACAAATATAATAATAATCTTTCTTGGTAAGTATTTAACGTGATTTGAACATTGAACTCTCCGTTTGGAGTATTTTAATAAGTAATTGAACCAAACATATGTTTTTATTAAATTAATTATTTTAATTGAAATCAAATTAAGATAAAAAATACTTATATATTAACATTAAGTTAATTTTCAATCTAATTCTCAAAGAAAGATTAATGGATTTTCATGTCAGAAATTTAGAATAACGTCTATTAGAAATTCTTCACGCCGAATTCAATAAACATTGCAAAGTTGATTTTCATACCAAGTTCTCTACACACTGGTATTCATGAGACATTTAATACTCCAAAGTACAATACAATTATTCACCTAGAGTGACAAATGTAATTAAATTTTAATAAGATTCAATTCTAAGAATATAGATTAATTAATACAATATTTTTATTACAACCAGATAATCTCGAACTGAAGTAAGAGAATACATTTATTTAGTATTATGTATAACACCACATACAAGAAATAAATAATTGAAAATAATTAAATAATACTAATTTTTCTTCTTTCCCCCCTTATTTAGTATACTTATTCCATCTCATTTACTTTGAATGCATGGATTTGGAAGTATAAATGTTGGGTTCTCAGAGAGCGTGAGGTAGCGGACCGACATTTGCCTGAAGGAAGAGAGGGAGGCGTCGGACAGAAATTTCAACTCAAACGAGCCATATCCAGTTATCAAACGTGCGTTACCGCGCTCTAAAACTAGCGATACAATTGTGAATTGTAATAGAAAGATTTATAAGAATGGGAATGTCATGGAGCAAGTCCAATGATGTAGTGAAACTACCAACTTGAATGTCTCTGAGAGGTAAGGAGGGGCAGATTAGTAGCACGTACATGAGGCTAGTGACTGTCGCTTTTTAACACCTCTTCGTATCTCGGCACAGTGGAGTACATCGAGGCGAAACCTGGTCAAAAGTATTTTATCCCGTAAATTTAGTGATTTACGGAGAAAAATCAATTTGAAGTATATAAACAAATATTATGTCCATTATTCATGTTAAGAAAATTTACTTAGATTTTTTTATTTGTTTATATAGATTTGATACATAACCTCTCGAATCAAAAATACATTTAACGTAACATGACATTTGTTAAGATACATATAAACGATAATTCGCCATAATTCACAGGATAAAATTCTTTTGCCCAGGTTCCGTCTCAATACACTCCACTGTGCGACGTCACGAAACGATGTTGAAAAGAGGTGTACACTAGACTCGTGTATTTCCCCCTATACGGACACAAAACCCAAAATACACATGCAATATTCCATACAACTTTCATTATATTTAATTATTCATGAAACTGTTCCGTTGAAAAAAAAATTAAATATAACACTACCCTAGGGTCCTTGATCGGAATTGATGGGTTGGTCCCTTGCTTGCTTCCGGAGGATAACTTAGTTTGTTGCCCTACATTTGGTCATACGCAGTTTGCAATCGCTCTTTTAGACAATATTTATTTCATTAGGGAAGTGACGGAGTATCTCTTTAGAGAAAGGAAACAGCTTGTCTTCCATATTTGCTGACGATCTTAAGGTGGAAATCTATTCCAATAAAGAAAATTCAAGATCGTAGGAGTTACATCAATTTAGACTACATTACGATTAAAATGGAAAGATTCATATTCAAATTTCTTTAATATCTTTGAAGTTTTCATGTATTTGTATTTCACAGGTACAGGAGTTCAATTCTGGTGCATATATTATTTATGATAGGACATCCGTTGCTTTGATGCGGTAGCCAATAAGCGCTCGATACGGATATTCATATTCGAAAAATTATTATCGGTTTGTATCTAAAATATATATCAGGAAATATTGTCAATATAAAACATATGTCGAATAACCTTGTGGTTGACGTAATCCTAGCAGTGTTTTCAAAGGAAAACCATTGAATCTGAATTGTGAAATTGGAACTATCTGGATTTAATTCAAACGTCAACAGGGAAATTCTGTTTCGTCCTGGTATGATTTAGCAAAGTGGTAACAGTAGAAGGATTATCCGACTCAAGTTTGTTCTGTGGATACTTTCTTTGTTTCATAAATATGATTCCAAATAATGCAAAAAAAGAACATCTCGAAAAGTTATAGTCAACCTCACATGGAATGGAGAATCTAGAATCCTTTACAATACATTAAATCCTCGCAGAACTTGAGTTTTACGCTCGCGTGCATAAGAAACGATGAAAATGTCTTTAAAGCAAGGATCACGTCTGTAATGCAGCTAAGTTTTAGAAATATTTCTTTAAAATAAGGTACACTGAAATCATAATAGTTAATGCATCAAAATATAAACATTGTTCCTTCATTATAACCTGGAAAGATAATACTACCTTAATCACCTAAGATCACGGAACTAGCACTACTAGTCGTAATACGAGTTACTCGCAGAGACCTCATCAATCATCCAGTCTCTCTGTTCCTCTCATTAATGTAATCCAAAAGTGACCTATACCAATAAAAATGGCATTCAAAAATAGAAACAGTAGATTCTCCTTATAGAAAGTTTGCTCATTAATATAGGGGAAAACAATTAATTTGTTTATAATTGGATACGTCGAGAAAGACAAATTAACGGTTAAGGGTGAACTCCTGTGCACGAAATGGTCAGTTGTGGAAAACGATATTCCCAAGCGATAGCAAATAAGAGAAAGGAGGGAGTGTGTTAAGGAGCAGCTTAATAGACTGTAGACTCCCTGCGGTTCGTACGTCTTCCTCAGTCGCCGGCCACCGTTAATTAACGATAATGGCTTGTGCGTAGGAAGTCTTCGGTGCAGGCAGATGACTGTGAAGATAGGGAGTGATACGAATATGATGAACAAGAGGAAGATATGATGAATATAATACAGGAGATTAGATTGATGTTAATGAAGAAAAAGGAAGAGATCAGCAAGTGAACTGCAAGGTAGGGATGCACGGAAGAGAAGATCGGAACATGGTCAGCAACATCAGCAACGGTGAATGTTGTCTAGACGTCTGAGAACTTGGCCCTTCCGCCGAAAACATAATTCTAGGTATATTTGGAACTCAGAAGACGGAAGGGTGGGGATAGTGGAAGATGCCGAACCTTGCTCCTTCCATTCCCATCCTCGGCAGTGAGAGTCCCCACCGTAGCTACGTCGGCACGCACCCGCTTCTCGTTCGCCAGCTCTCTCGCCGCGTAACTTGGGCCAAATGTTCTTATCGTTACTTAATTACAAGTTGGAGAAGTCGGCAGCAGGCGGGCTGGCAAGCAGTTCGCGCTTCCATACCACTACCACCGCCACCAACCTTTAGTGCTGGCCGCTAGCAGCCAGTCGACCTCGCGAAAACCCAACCCCTCTTGCATCGATGCTTCCTCATACCTCAGCGTTCCTACTTTCGTTCACTATCTCATATCTCACTAGTCTACTAACGCACCTCTCTAACGTCCCGACTTCTGAACCATACGAAGAATTATTGTACATGTTAGATATGTAATTACCGTTGCGTCAAAACCTCTTTGTCTTTAACATCCCTTCAGTTTAATCGTCTATTCTTCCAATCCTATTTCTTCTTCTGACCTTAATCATTAATTCTACTTCCGTTAACCCCATTCATTCTTCTCTTTCATCCTCGTCCCGAAGTGATATTCTCTAACACCATCCACCCCTGCGTCTTCTCATCCCAGACCTTGCTTTTCCTATCCTGAGTGTTTCCTCCTGTGACCTCCCTCGTCGACCCAGAGCGCTCGCTCCGCGTGCAACGGAGCGGAATCGCCCACGCTCAGACGACAGACTTGTTTCCGCTCCGAGCCGGATTCATCCCTTGAGGGTAGAGAGCGGTTGGCCGCAGGTATCGGCTGCGTACATGTGCGAATGGTAGCACTGTCTGTAGCGGAATGAGGGCAGGCCATGGTTCCAGGCGAAAGGGATCTGGAGGCGAGCTTTTCTGTGACAAGTGCCAGTCTTCTGAGGACTACTTGATGGGAGAAGTGATGTGTATGAGACGTGTTAAAGCCCTCCCTCCTCCTCCTCCTCCTCCACGGGACGTATTTCAAGGAAGCCCTGTATGAGACGAGTTTGTATAAGGCGATTATTTCACAGAAAGAGTGTCATCTGATTAAAGCCTTTACGTTTATGGAACAATGGACAGAATGTGTTTATCATTGCTCCTTACTCTCTAAACATTTTACTTCTCAGGTGATTAAAATTACTATTAAGTTTGTATTAAAATATATAGGAAATATGTTTTGCAAAAAAAATCGAACTACACGATATTCTAGAATGTCAAGTTATAGTTCTGGAGCCAAAATTCACAGAAGTAATTTCATAAGATGTATAAATCTGCCCTACTTCTTCAGAGCGTTTGTGTGCTTTTGTCTCCGAGCCACCATCGGGAGATAAGTTTCCAACTTGACGTCGTTCATTAATAAAATGACAAAAGGCGTCTCGGGTATAATCTACACCTCCAATCCCCCAACCAACTTGAACAACTTTTACTAATTAGCACTCCTTGATCCTAAATTCATATTTGAAGAGCGGTAACGTCCATAATTATACGTACTCGACTGTTTTCAAATTTTCCTCAACACCTTTATCATCTTATCAGCACCGGATAACCTGTCACAACTTTTGAATTTTAAATATCTTCTATTACTTTCCCTCCAGTGCCACATTTTGCGACAACGTTGTTTCTAATATTGGTCTTCCATATTTATTTTCACTCGGTCGTTGAAACGTTTTTATTACTCTACGTACATAATTAACACAAAACATAAGACTTCCTAAATTTTATATATTCCATAGAATATGTACATTAATGTTTATATACGAAATTCAATTTTTACTACGTTGTTTTTATATTTCAATATATTACAAAATATAACAAAATGTTCACAACAATATATTAGCTGTCTTGTCCTTTCAGCATATATTAACAATTATTATATTGACAATTTTTATGACAAAGATAAACGCATTGTAATGCACTGAAATTATGGAGAAGAACGCTGATGTTATCAAAGTAGAGCACAATTAAATGTAGTGAGTTGAACTTATATCCATTATGACACACTTATCATTCCTTCCGCAATCTGTGGAAGATTGTCATCATTAGAATTGTAATCACAGGCTCACTTTGTTAGCACCGTTCTTTAATGAGATGAGCCCTATCCAAACGCTTCCTTAGGCCCGAATAAATGCACATATTCAAAAGTCCTCCAGCGCGTTCCTCAACGAGAGGCGGCCATTTCCGCAACGGCTTCTTCTGTCCTCTTCCTTTTTTCGCTGTTGGAAATGCCTTCTACTCTTGGCTGCGCATTCGTTCGATAGGCTGGCCAAACACTCACCAAACACAGCTCTCTCTCTCTCTCTCTCTCTTTTCCTCTCTTCCTCTCTCCTCTAGTAGCTTCAAGAGGAACACTCCCCTCCACCGTTGGCTTCCACGCGCCAAGCACATCGCATCGACAGGGCGACTGCGTACAGTGCTTTAAAAAAGCGATATGGCGGGCTAGCTTTTGAAATCGGAGTTGGGGAATTTATTATGCTTTTGTACCGCAAGATACAGTAATGAAGGTAATATTGTTGGAGATGGGACAAAAACAGATATAAGGGTAAGAGTTCTGGTTTTTAATGCCCCAATGCTGTTACTAAATTCAAACCTCTCTGCATTAAGGTGTAGTACTGGACTTTGTTCGGGAAAACTGATACGATGGTTCGTTAGTTGGTGTTATTAAATCTGAAAATAATTGTGGTTTTGTCCCCGGAGAAATGTTCATAATTAATAAAGTTTTAATCTTAAAAGCTCCCTGTGGGAAAAGTAAATTCCGGAACGAATTGTAGACTTGTTTACATCATAAATGAGACAAGAAAGACTCTTAAACAGATTTAATATTTCATAGTAGTTTACTGTAAATATGCAAATAGGAAAAAATTCAACTTTTATCTCTTCAGTTTGACATTTAATAATAATCTAAATAAAATCATGTTTTTAATAGAGAAGCGTTTTTATAATTTACGAGGTTAAATCAACTCTAGTGAGGAAATAAAAATGGCCACTATTTAAAACAAATTAAAAATACCATCACTGCTCAATTCATTACCATTATTATAAAAACAACAAATTCAAATAATACATTAAACACGTCTAATTCATTACCATAAGTATGTTACAATGTTCGAATAATATATGAAACATGGTTTCTCCGAGAATTATGGGAGAATTATTCCTCCGGCAATACGCATCTCTCGCGTGCACCTTTCGACTACCCACGTTAAATTACAGGACTGAAACATTGCATTTTCAGTGATAAGAGCCTCTCGAAATATTTCGAGGAGAAGCATACCATCGATAGAGATCTGACTACCTAAGTTCCAATGGCTTTCCCCCTGCAGCAAACCGACCAGAAATCATGTATATGCAAATCACCATATAACAGAAAAAAAAATCTCAACATGGAAAATTCACAATGAATTTGAAGAAATGCAAACGAGTGGGCAAACCGCCATCGGCACACGAAGTAATCGCATGAAAAACGAAAATCTGCCGCGACCGGGAGGTATATATGTAAATGAGGGTCAAGGCTACTCAGTTCTGTGCGGCTGGAAGGAAGAGGTGGAAACGCGCTCCGTCTGCGTTGGATTTCCGTCCTTTAGGTACAAGAGAGTTCCCTTCTACGGATTATACTGGCAGTAAGTCACAAAATGATGGTAACTGCAGCTGCATGATTCCATCGGTGAGGACACTCCGAGGATAAAAGTGAGGATGGGAGTGACTAATGTGAATATGTGGTGGAGGAGAAATAAGTGAGAGTGCTACAGATTGAACAACTAGAGTCAGGGGGTAAGATTGGTAGTACACTGCTGAAAGAGGGCGTGTTCGGGCAGGTAATGAAGACATTGGGGAGATCTGTAATGACATGATCGAGTGACTAAAGGCAAAACTACTAAGTGAAAGCGACCGAGAAACCAAACAGCTGACATAGTGTTGCTATTTACTAAAATGGAGATCGTAATGTATAGCGCGTTGTCAAAAAACGGGATGAAGATAATTGCTAAAAACACATCTTGGGTAATGTAACTGAACTGGTAGATATTGTTGATGAGTTATATCTTGCATCTCTTTCCGCTGTCACGGTCGTGGAAATAGATATTTAAATCCATCGATTTTGAAAGTCTCATATCGTGAGATTAAAAATTGTGGCAGTGGTGGTTGCAGGTATGATGTAGTATAAATATAACGCACTCCCAAGGAATAACTACACAAGGGTTTTTGATTTATAAAAACAATCAGGAAGAAAAGTTTTTCTAGTATACTTTTACAAAGAGTTCTTTTTAAGACGTTCAAAGTTTTCATAAGTAAACAAAAAAAGAGATTTCACGAACTTTCTTGAGAAAAAACATTCGTAATCAGAACTACCCAAAAATGTAAAGTAGAAAGAAATGGGAACTTTATCCAAAATTTTCTGGGAAAATATCTCATGACTGGTCCACAATAATGGTAACAAATTTCAACTTTAAATTACGCCAAGAGTTGGAGTTTCAATTTTATAGAAGTAATTTTTAAAATTCAAACTCAACACTTCGAGGCCTATTAATCTAACTTGTAACGCTGGTGAGCACCTTGGACTTGTCGGATGTTTATGATATTCACTTGTGATGGAACGTGATATAAACAGCAAACTAAGAGGTATATGAAAATACAGTTAATTGATCTAACAATTTCTATGTTGACGGACAAGAGGGAGGCAAATCCCATGTGGTGACATCGTTGGTGGCGACAGTGGCTGCGCATACGCTGTCACGCATGGACGCGGATCTCTCCCCTTTCACATTTCCCCCGTCAAGTCTGTGGACCTTCCATGAGGGGTCTGTAAACTGCTCATAATACTTTTATGGTACACACATTATTAGCGCAGTTGTAGAGGATTAGTCCTCCATCACCTAAAAGAGCTGAAATTCTCCGGTGTTTATTAAATAATTTCGTATTTAATTAAGTGAAGGTAGATTTGCAAAAACATGTATATAAATATACCCGAGTTTTAAAGAAAGGAAACTAAAGAAAAATATTTCAGGTGAAGCCGTCTCATTTATTACGTAATTGTAGTTACGCAAACATAATAAAAAGTTTTCAAAAAACTAAAAATATATTTGACATTCAGAAATTATAGTATCAGATGAGTGCCTTGGGAGATGTATCACACGTTATTCTGAACAAATGAAATATTCTTATGAAAAAATGAGAACATTATTGTCAAAAACTGTGTATGATCACTTAGAGGACAATAACTACTTTACTCTCCGGAAGCAAGCAAGGACCATTCCATCAATTCCAATCAAGGCCCCAAGGTAGACGCGGATTTAACATTTCAACTCTTAACAAAAATAGTTCGGTAAATGTTATAATATTATTAGAATACAAATAAATTTGTATTTAATAAAAACCAAAAAAGTCATTTCAAAAGTACGTATCAATAGATCAAACTATAGATCATTCTTCAATTTTAAATAAAAATTCTATAGAATTATTATATTCAATTAAATAGAAAAAATAAATAGAAAGAAATTGTATTCAGTTATATAGAAAGTAATATGTTTAAATTTTAGATGGTAATCTCTACACAATTTAATATTTATATACGGTGAATACATGACACTATAATAAAAAGTAGAATCATAAACTAGACCTTGGATTTTTTTTCTTCTTCATTGTAGTTCCTTGAGTTCATTTTCTCCGTAGCCTATGTCGGGGACTTCACATCGTACACGGTCCCCCTTCCCTGAATTGGCCCTTCTGTTCTTGCTCGTTCAATAAATTCACATATTTAGCGCGGCGGAAGGGCGAGTACTGCCTCGGGACCGCTAGGAAGAGTAGGCGGGCCCAAGGAGTAAGGTGAAAACTTAATTTGCCGATTCCTGGTGCGCCAGGACTTCGGAGCAACGTGACCCTCTATTCGATGAGCTCAGCTTCTTAGGTGTAGTAGTTGAACTTTCGCTGCAGGTGGGTGAAAGGAACTCACGTAGAGTGAGGGGGAGAGTTGGTTGCACGGGGAAAGAGTTGCGTGAGACAAAGACTAGGAAGGGGGTGGAGTCGTAAAAGTTGAGATAAAGATAGGAAAGATGAATGGCGTGGCTGCACAACAGCTGGAGAACTGCCGACATAAGGACTTGAGTGATAATGGCACGGAAGTGTAAACAACGTTACGGGTTCGAATCTAACCTAGGGGAAAATATATTTCAGTTCAAAAAACCAGTTGTACTTCCTTCATCGTCAACTACCATCACTATCGTCGTATTAATAGTTACGTTGAGAAGAGTATGCTACCTTAAAATATTACCCCTCGTCGCCTCCCCTCGCAAAAATGGGAAAGCCAACAAACGGCATACGAGATAAAATATAAAGATCTAAGAGCTGGTGTCAAGATAAAGTTTTGATCTGTTTCTCTTCCATATAAAAAAGTTTCATGTTTTATTGAAGTACATGAGACTACAAGGAATGTTCTTATTATATTACGCAAAAGCGAAAAATATAGCGAGAATACCAAAAAACATCAATCACATTATACAATAGAGGGACAACATAAACGATTTACTTAAACACGATAAGAACAAGAGAATTGAGGGATTTGGAATTATTTCATTATTAAGATTGTGCCAGGATATCTATAATACAACATTCACTAATATCAATCATGTTTTTATATTACGTGATTTTTGGTATAGGACATACAAGTCAAATCAAAAAGAAATATTTCAAAGCAAACTGTGTTTAATGAGATTACTACACTGACTTCAAAATAATATCGAAGAAATTTAATTGTATACTAAGTCAGTGATTTCATTATACAAATGAATAAAATAACGGGACAATATTGGTCAAGAAAAATAATAACCATAAACAATTGAAAAAACTAATTCAATAAAAAATTAAAGAAACCAGCGAAAGGAAAAACCATGAATTCTCCCATTTCTAACTCCAATTGCCAATACACTTCAAAACTGAAGAAATCATGCAATATAGGGTAGAAGAAGAGTGGGTAGAAGCACCATCCTGAGGTCACTCCGGTCGTCGNCAATATAGGGTAGAAGAAGAGTGGGTAGAAGCACCATCCTGAGGTCACTCCGGTCGTCGACAGGGCTACAAGAAAGGTTCTCCCACTCCCAGGAGCCCTCGGTGAGCTAAAGGGCCCAAGGGGTGAAAGGTGAAAGGCGAAGGAACGGCGAAGGTTCGAGAGAGACGGGAACGCCGCACTCGGAGCCAAGGGGTATTAAAAACACCGGGAATCACATCACTGTGCAAGAAAATACACTTTAATCACTGAGTCTTTTCAAAAAATGATTCGTTCATATTTCAATCTCTATCTCACATAATAAAAAATTATTTGATTTCAAAATAAAGATTTACTGCAAAAACGGAATACTAAAAAATCTTTAAAATTGTTACATTCTTATTTCCATAATATGCGTACAATAATAAATGTAAGTAATAATACTTAAAATGGCGTGGCACAAATGAATCGAAACAAATATCGTCGTGCGTGCAACTTCATTTCAGAAAACAGGAGCATTTTAAATACAAAACCCTGAAGATAATCCGACATAAAACACATATTTATTTAATAACAAAATCACGAAACAAAACCAGGCTAATCTCAGTAGGATACTACGATTTCATTCACGTGCAAAATACCACAGTTAAACAGCAGTTACGCATTTCATTTCACGTACACAATGTCACAGTCGTCAGCAAAACCACACCAATTCTCTCAAAATTTTTAATGCCGATTGACCTAAAAAGCTCAGAAACGTTACCAGTCTATCTGCAAGAGCAAGTACATCACAACCCTTGTTATCGTTTTCTCCATTCCGTGCAGGTCGACAAACTCCCGACCAACGAAAATCGCCAAAAACCCAACCCGCGCACAGGTCGCAGAGCCAACACTGCCGAGTATAAACAGGTAATCGAGGATGAATTTTTAGTGGAAGCGGTGGGCGGCTTGGTTGTGGCGACGACGTCTGTGGGGCCGTAAGGCGCCCATCAAAAGTTTAGGACTGTGGTCGTCTCCGCGGAAGAAGGCACGAAATGTGGACAGACGAGCGGGCGCAGGCACTCTCCTTCAAGATACTCGTCTGTCTGTTTCCGCCGTGAAACGTTTTCTTTAGAACAAGCGTAAAGCGTACACCACTTGCCTAGAGGGAAAACAAAATAAAAAGTCTAAACGTTCTTCTTAAAACGAAGGATTTTTTAAACAAGCGAATGTGAAAGAAATACAGTATGTATTCACTATGGAATACTCATAAATCAAATTACTTGAAATGGACGGATTCAACTAAACGACTAACTAGCAAAAGTCGTACATGTAATCACTGAAAATATAAAGAATGTAGTAAAGAAAGGAAAGAAGTTTCAAAGGAATGTTGCTTCCAACACGATTAATTCTCATGATGTAACTATCTGCTTGGTGATCGAAACATGAAATTAAATCGCCTTTTCTGTGTGTTAACACACAATTTTTTAACCTTTTGGAAAATATGTGACTTTACCTGGTTATATCTTAATAACGATGCAAAAATAATAATTACGAATGGGAAATGTACTCATTTCATCACTGTAATCATAATATTAATTTCCTAACTATTAATAGTGAAATATTTCTCTACAACCAGTAATGGAAAAAATTATATTTCCGTTCTGATTTCAGGTTATTCCATTAGACTGGAATGTATGTAGGGCTTTTATTTACCGTAAATTAACATTTACATACATATTTAAATCAAAATATAATTCAGTCACAGCAGTCATTAAACTTCCAAGTCACAGTATACGAAGTCCATCACCTCAATTTGTTACCAGGTTAATTTACTCCCTCCAGGTTGCTGTCAGTAATTCTGCCCATACATTCTTTGGGGGATCCCTCTGAGAACTTAAATCATTTACAAGACGTCTCCAGTTTCCTTCAGCGGCACGCGCTTATCGGTGACGTCCCTTCTACACACACCCCCTGACGTCGCGCCTGGCGTCACCCCTCCTCGGTACCAACTCGTACCACTGTCGTGTCCTCTCCACAGTCGTAACCCGTCATGGCCCTCGTTTCCCTAACTACTAACTACTCGTTTCGGATTCACCCTTACCGATCGTGTCATCGCCACCCCTCACTTTTATTTATTCGTTTCATGAGCAATGTTTCGCGTTTTAGCGGAGTTGGTACACGATGTACTTTAAGAGCACCATTGTCTGCGACTGCATCGAAATGTATATGAGAAAGGACAATGCGAGAACAGTACTTCGTTAATAAATATAAAGTAGAGGTAGATTGAAAGAGACATTCCGAAATTGTTTAAACAAATATGTAACATCAGGACCAGTTCAGTCTTTCGATTTGTGAAATATTAAGATTTTCACGCATTTTGCTAGTCGGAAATTCTTGAGAGGATTACGGGTCGGGCCAGGCGCCGCCAAATAAGGAAAAGTGACCACTAAGCCTTTCCATTCAGTGTATGGACCAGTCTCCTGCTTTCCCGGGGAGGAGCAATGCGCTCGAAGAACGCCGGCCGAAGGGTGCTTGTCTTCCCTTGTTTTGTAATATTTCTGTAAGAGGGACTTGTTCACCATGTGTACCGAGGCGAGGCCGGAAAAAATCCCTAAAGAAAGACTGTTATAAATGGAAAATTCCACCGGATGCTGAAATAATGGCCATTCCGAGAAGGACGCTGGCCTATCGGTAAAGACACATTGTTCTCAGAAGCTGAGGGGTGACCAAGATGATGTAGAGTGCTCAGTACGGTAGCGAAGACGTGTTCACGTGACCTCCGCTTCCGTATATATTGGGAGGATTGAAGATCGGAGACTTTCAGACTTGAGACTTCTGCGGAGTGTATGGAAGTACCCAGGTTATTTGAGATGTGACCTGGTTAGTATTGGTCGTCAGACCACTGAGAATTGCTGCGGTAATTCAATTACATTGCTATTAGGCACGAATGACGTAACTTGGAACAGTTAGTTATTTCGGGATAGCAACTTGTAAATTTTTGAGATTCGGATGATCTGGGTAGATTTACGAATTAATTGTTAACAACAGTATTCATATCTGTTTGTAATTGAGGCTTTCAGATAGCATTACCTGTGTAATGACAAATTCATACTTGTATTTATGATTTGAGAGTTCGTTCAAGTTTGTAAATACGCAGATTTTCAATTTAACTTGTATTAAAGGAATATTTTATTGTTATTACACGAGTGTTTAATTGCTTGGGAAACCAAGCTGGTGGCAGCGAAATCTATCATAAGGGTTGTGGTTTTTGGTTGAATCCCGCTTCTACCAAAAAAATACCCACATCGCATCTGGGCTTGTCGTGTGGTGTAACAAAATATAATACCTAATACTTTTGAAGAAAACATTTCTTATTCTATTAATTTAATTCTCATTCTTACACTGACTATGATGGTGTTGCTCTTAAGAATTTCGACTGGACTACGATTTACAAATGGTATTTTCAAATCCATTGATTCGTCCCTTTACTGTAATTAATCTCTCGAATCTCTTCACATAAACCACATTAGGTATTAAATAAATACATAAACATTCCCCGTGCAATAAATTGTCTAAACATAATTACTGCATATCCTCAGCCTCCACATGTACATTCGTCATAATCGCCTTAGTCATCGACCCCTGCCCCTTTTACAGTAGCTCTTAGCATCTCCTCCATCTCCTCCCGTCGAGTTGCTCATGAAGCCATTTCTGACATCTTCCCTCGGGAGTGTCCTGCATTCACCAATTCCGGGGTATAATACCACAATCCCTGTCCATCCTACCTGAACTGCGCGTGACCCCTTGGAAGAGGATTTCGTGAGTGGTCACGCGAGTCCCCAATTTATGAGGCTTCGGCTCACGGATCACGGGAAAGCCAGTGCAAGCATAGAGAATGTGACTGTGCTGCAATGAGTGAAGGGACGTGTGCGCACACCTGACGCCACCGCCACGAGATCTCTCCGTCATCATTACACACGTGCGGATCCAGTTATCACCATCGTTGACCATGGCGGTAATCGTCCATTCAATATTCACCAAGTGCTGAAGTTAAGAAAAAAGGATAACGTCCTTCATAGTAACATACTAATTGGAGATCAACTTCCTACATTGGATGAATAACGCCATTTATAAACATGAAATCAATACTGGTTTATAACGTGGTCCCGGACGGCATCAAAATTTGTGTCCGATTCCCAGACAGAATCCATCAGAAATACTCTTAACAATGAAGTGTTTTATTTAATTATTTATTTCATTTCCATAGTTAATTTTTAGATAGGATATTCAGTAATTAATAGAATACAATTTCATCCATCATTTTCGCTCACTCATTATTCTCGCATCCATTATTTCGAATATATCCGAAAGTTGAAGAAATATATCCGAATATTCAGTTGAAGTTTTTAATCCGCCTCTGCCTTAAGGCCCTTGATCGGAATTGATGAGATCGTCCCTTGCTTGCCCCGGAGAGTAAATTATGTCCTCCACGTGGTCATACGCAATTAGTACAGCTTTTTGACAATAAAAATTTATTTATCATTGAATTTTTTTAATCTTAAAATTTTTTTTAATCTATACGTTGTGTAAATATCATATAGACTTCCTCAAAGAATGAACAGACGATATACAAAATGAGAACAATTAAGTTCAAAGATGTCTTACTGTTACCATCGGTAATACGATATGTTACTATCGGTACGTTTATTAATGCTCTGCTTAGTAGGTTTCCTTAAATTGACTGAACAAATTTTCTTGCAAAGTTATATTAATACAATTTTTTTAAATAATTAAACTTCTATTGACAAAACGATTCTTCCAAATTAATTTCGTATAGAAAACGAATCTTAATAATTTAAAAAATCTTTATATTCTTATTACATTAACAGCATCTGAGTCAATTGCACTGTCCTCAGATTTTCTTTGATACAGGTATTGCGAAAAGTGAAAAGAAAAATCACTCGTGGGAACAGAAAAGAAATGAAAGCAGCGTATTGAAGACGGAAAAGAAAAGAACTAAAAAGGAGGTGGTGAATGCTTCATTTAAAAGCAGTTCCCAATTCCCCTATAATGGATAGGGCAGACTCCTTACCGACGTCGATCTCCTGATAAAATCGAAGTCCCTCACCATAGAGAATTCAGAACCAATCCGAGCTTTACTTCTCGGATTTAAACGAGTCTTACCTGGGACGAGAGGTAGCAGCGTTAAAAGACCTCTTTGTGAAGTGGTGGCATTTATATTCCGGTGATTTATATAAACCACATCGCTCCCTCAGAAAAAAGGCGACTTGAACGACTATTATAATTGAAAACAGGTTGAGTGATTGAGGCAGTGAAAATAGTTAAGCGTAAGAAACCGATCCAATCCACGAATCTTTCAAGCAATTTTTTTCACAACCACAGAAACGATAAGAGAAGGAATGGGACAAAATTTTAAATGAAAATATTCGGAATTTAATTGGTTTAGTTGTCAATAAACATTCCAGGAGTGACACCTCCCATGTTGTTAAAACGAGAAATCATACTCAATGACAATACTTACTGATCACAAATGGCACACAATCGTATAAAAATTCATGATAAATTCATAAGAAAGACACCTTTTTACATCAAATGAAAATTTCGTTTATTTTCGATCAGTGGTGTTTTAATGTGCAGATACGACACGTATTCACTGAAGGTGAGACAAACGTTATACATGAAGAAAATTGTCTGTAAACAATACAACCGCTGTAATTTTTTAATGGATCCTAATAGTAACAGTTTATGAATTTAGTATTTTTTCACTTCTTTACAGCCATTTCTTCTGGATAATTCAATATCGGGATTATAACCAATGTGTGGCTAAACCGAATGGTTTAGCCTAAAATATGAGACAGAAAAGTGACTACTCTAAGGATTTACCTGAAGGAGGGGGGATGGGTAGAAGTGTCAGTTGTATTTGTAGTCACTTCCGATCTCTCCTATAAGATCAAGTAAAAATCACCAAAGAGTGAAGCATTAATTTTATATTACGGCATAATGGCCTATTTCTCTCCTTTAAGGGAAGGACAAAAATGTCACTTTCGTCGCTCGTCTCAGGCAGATTTTTTCACCAAAAATTAGTTGATACCATCCTGAACGTTTGCTCAGTTTCATTAATTAATTACCCAGAGGTAAATATGTATGCTCAAACTAGTAATTGCATATATTTTTGCTCAACCCAGTAATTGCATTAACTCCAAATTTTAATACACGGTAGATATGTTCCATATAAACACATGTCAAGTAGCGTGATTTTATTCTGATGTTATTTTTTCCTACATACACATTTGATAATTTATTACCAGTTGATATTTTATGTTCAACATTGCTCCCTCCAATAATAGATCTTTCACATCTTACATTCAATATTTTGTGGTATATCAAAGTAAACAGTTATTTCTTCTTCGCCATCTAATTCCTCATCCATAATTTTGCCATCTGTAATAACCCTTCTTGGTCATTAAAAATGTTATACATACGTAGGTGAGTCAATAAAACAGTCGCAAAACTGGATAGAGGCAATAATAACTTACGCAAATTCCTGTCATTTATTTCACTTTTCGATGTAATCATCCTGTATATTCAGACACTTATCCCATCACTTTACAAGTCCTTAAAGGACGGTGGCAAAGAATTCTTTTGGATGCTGTCGCAGCCAACGAGTAACCTCTTGGATTACGGCATCATCACTTTCAAAATGACAGATTTTCTAGGGGCCCAAACAGATAAAAATCACACGACGGCCATTTCGAATGATTTGTTCTACACGTTGCACAGTGACAGCAGTTGGCACCTCCGCAGGACGACCAGGACGCTTCCTATCTCTGATGTTTTACCTTTACTTGTTAAACTTGTTAAACTTCTGGATCCAATTGAACACAGCTTTCCGTGAGAAACAGTCGACACCATACACAGAATGTACTTCTTTTGTGGACAGTCTTTCCCCCCAAAAAAACAAAAACAAACAACAACACACAATTTTGCACGCTGATCTTCTGGTGTCCACTCATGCAACACCACCGCCATTAATCATTGGTTGCCTCTGACTGACTGCGTGCCTAAGATATGTCACGCAGCCTATACGACAAGCAAAGGGCTCTAATGACCTAGACGTTGGCGAACCCTACAGCCCCAAGAAAAAAATACGACAAGCATACATATGCAGCCATCTGCTGGTAAAAAATTGCGTTCGTAATTTATAACGGTATAAGGGAAACTGACGTTACCGACTTATTTATTAACTTGCCCTCGTAAATCAAGAGTGGTTTCTTGGTTCTTTTTTTCGTTATGAATTTCATCGAAATGATTAGTGGGAGAGTGTAATAATAATAAAACAATGTTATTCTTATTTCCGAGTAAAGAAATATCAATGGCGTATACTCTCCCAACCAGACGTCTTCTTAAACTGCATCTGCTCTGGCGATCAGCCCGCTAAGAGTCCACACCCGAGGCCGCTCCCCGTCGTCTCTCTTGATCGAAAAGCCGCACTCCTTTTGTGCGCGCGACCCCTCGTGTCTGCACTGAAACCGTTCTCACAAAAGACCCGCTTCCTCTGAGGCGCGGGGATTCCTCCACTTTATTGCTGCGCACCCGCGTGTCATCACAAAAACGCCTCCTGCAGCGACCGACGTCGGCGCCACACCCGTAACCGCAACTGCTCCCTGTCTCCCGGACGAGTCTTGCGGTCATCAGTATGTCGATGGGCTTCCTCCTCTCTTTTGTGTTTTGATCGTCTCTCTCTTCTGAGCTGATAGATGAAGACGACTACTCGTGAAGAGGCGGGAAGAGGCGGGAAGAGAAGTAAAGTTTGTGGACAGACGATGTGCACTTACTTAGGGGGCAAGCTTATGTCGTGTCAATCTGGACTTAACGAAACTCAGCGTCTTTCAAGATAAGACAATGTTTTGTGGAAACTTGCGAATGAGGAGATAAGATGTATCTACTTCCAGAAAAAATACTTAGAAATGTGAATACATCCTTAGAAAACTATCGTTCGAAAATATTAATATGGAATTACGCTGTGGATATATATATATATATATGTATTTTTTCGTTTCGGCCAACGAGGAAAACGAAAGGCTCAGTTAGTGATTTGAGTTTACTTACTAGACTCGTCTTAATAACCGACATCGGAGCTGCGTCTAGATATGATCTAGACCACAGTATCCGAGCATTACAACTGCGGTTGTTAGTCGCAGAGGTCGGACTCTTTGTACATCCCAGCTAATTAAACTGGGACATGGATACAAAATACTACAAATTTTATCTTGTCCCGCCCTATGACTTGGTGAGGAGCAATCACGCTTACACCGTGGCCACGACGGGCTATATACTTGCTTAGGGAGGATACGACTTAATTTGAATAAAAATTAAACCAATATAAAATTCATATATGTAATTAAATTAATTAAGAGACACGAATAACAATGAAAATACAAAAACATACATTCTTAGATTTGATAAATTTTCTTTTCTCGTAAATTCATCATTCTCTTACAAATTGTAGAAATTATTTTTAATTTGAAATCATTTTGTGTGTAGATTTATGAGTGGTGCTTTAAAATTATGGAGCTATAAAAACATTAAATTGTTTTAATTTTTAAGAACTATTAATATTCTTGAAATCTAGAGAATATATCCAAGAATAAATCTGTGTCATATTTTTACTAAAATCCTTTTATCTCAAGGCAGCGACTTGGGAACAATAAGAGCTGCACTTGACCAAACGACTAGTTCTGCATACAATTGATCCACAGACGTAATTGGAAAACATTTATGTTAAACTACTTGGCCTTAAATTTGAGTCTCGAGACTCAGATAACGGTTTGCAGACAATCCTAGGGAATGTTTGCTACAGAGATGCACCCGCATCCAGAACACCAAAGAAGACCTCTCTTCCCCTCATCCCTTCCAATTTCCTCGTCTCATTTCTAACCCACTTTATTTATCCTCCTTCATTCCACCACACGGAAGGATGGTGTGGGAAACGAAGAATTAATTCGGAACTTGGGAATACTTGCGTGCGTTCACATAATTAATTTCGCCCCCAAACTTTACCCTCGCATCTGTAATTGTAAACCCCCAAAAATGTTCTGTTGTGAGGGCTTATTCAAATCGTCTTAAGTTGGTGGGTCCGCGTGTTAGAAGAGAAGAAAGGAGCGCAAGGCGTACGTCTCCTCGCGAGTCATCGTAGGGGTGAGGATGAGGAGGGGTGCTAAAGGAGGCAAGGGATGGGGCGACAGAGATAATCGAGAATTGTCGGATGTCATAACGACAGTTTAGGAAGTTGGGGGAGACCGAGGAATATCTGCAACTGGTAGCGGAGAAGAAAAGAGCGGTAGAAGGGGTTGGGGCCGCAAGAAAAACAATTAATTACTTGTTTGTTAATGGAGAAGCTGAGACAAGCAAATAAGTTGAGAAAACCGAGAAAGAAGATTAGAATTTTCTTATTACTTCCTCATTTTCACAGGTAGATGATTTATTGTTTATTTGACCTATTGCTTAAAATATTCTGATTTTTCTTATGACACTTCTATAAATTGTTTCTAATGCGTATTCGTACAGGTCGTACATTTTAAAATTATTTTTTCGCAAATTACAGTAATACACTTAAAAATTACAGCGAAAATTATTGTAAACGAATATAATTATATACAAATTTGAGGAATGTATTCAAATATTTGTAAATAGACTCAAATGAATACCACCTTCTACATAAAATTGAAACAAAAATGTGATTATGAAATGAAAGTTTCTACAAAAAATCTTTATTACGTGGAATATGTGTATGACAAATTTCATAATGAATGTGGCTGAAGGTAATATGAAGAAGATTGTAACTCAAAAACTGTTGGAACACGGACATGATCTCACATCAGAGGATTCTCTTTACCAAAAAATTAATTTTACATTGAACCACGTGTGATTCATGGGCTGATATGTGCTGTATCTAAAATGACTCTTTAAACATATCCACAAAATTAAAAGGAATAACTTTAACTCAGTATAATTCAAACATTACTGAATTGAAATCTGAAAAAAACTCTGCGTTAGAAATTCATACTTGTGTTGCGTATTAAACAGAGAAAGTGGTGAATATGAAGGAGCTAAATTCCTGTGCATAGTCCAGTATTCGAACTTTGAACTGGCTGAGAATATACTTGCCCACATCCCAAATAATTTGCACATATTTTTGTTTTGTACATTTTTCCTTTAGCTTTGTTTTAATATACTCGTAAGAAATTAATATTGCGGATACGTATGCTCGAAATTAATATTGCGTATACGTATTAATACTTGGAATATTGTAATATTTGAGTAAACTATTTCTAGAAATGTAATACCAGTCATAAAAATGAAAAATAAAGAGATTAACAATGTTAAATGGAATGAAAATGGGAGACGGGCCGAGATTCTGATCGTCAAATACAATCACAATTGTGTAATTATAATGCCATGAATTTCCTCCATAAGCTATGATTATGATGCCATTGTGTTCCGGTGATAAATTATTAATTTGAACATGCTAATGAAGTTCTGGAAGCATCGAGACTATTTATGATTGAAAGCCATGCTTTCTGTCAAACAATATTTGTCTTTATGCAAATATTCCTATGAGTCATCGTTGACGAAAAGTCACTATAGAAAAGTTTCTCACACAGAAATTACAGTTTACATGAAAACATAATTAGAGCTTTCCTGCCCTTGACATCTCTCGAATTAAACTGAAACCTCCATTTTCGTTGAACATTCCCTTATTTAACTAGGACGTTATTTGTTTCAGCTTTCAAAAGTACATTAAAGGAAGACCTTTCCAAGTCCCCTCCCCGTCTTCATTGCTGACAGAGAAAGTGGGAGAAGTTACAGCAAAAGTGACAAAGCGTCGCGCGGGGTGCGGGGGAGAGGATGCAGGGTTGTGTTGGTGAGTGCTGTAGAACTGCCTGATCAGCGCCAGCGGACGAGGTCCCGGACAGAACGAGAAACGAACAGAGGACAGAGTCGTACTTCGTGTGGAACGAGAAACCCCAGCCCTCAGCAAACGAACCTTCGCCCCTCCTTTTCCACTGGGCTCCATCCCGTCCGTCCGTTCGCGCACCCGCCCGAAACTCTGCCTTTCAGTCCTTTGCGAGGAGTCTGCTGTAATCGTTCTCGGGCGACAGTCTCCTTCCAACTTGGGGGGGGGGGGGGGGGCGGAAGCGAGTGACTGCGCCATGGCTACACTATTGTTCTGTGACAACGAGCGACGACAAGAGGACGAGCGGGGTCATCGCGAGGAGACAAGGTTATGACAGAGCGAGTGTTATGACAGTGATGACTGCGATGGCTCATTGTCTTATGGGTGTTCATAATCTGTGAAACACTATCGGTCGAGTTATAAAACACGAAGTACACTGACATAACAGGTTTGGAGGAGAGATCCAAAACATGAAGTAAAGGATTACTCCAAACCTTCGGATGTGACATCCCAACTTCAAGATGATACATCTCATTTTTGGCTTTGTCCAAACCTTTTGATGTGACATATCCGATCTACAAGGTTAGGATGTCATTCCTTTGGACATGGATCTCACCAAACCTAGGGTACTTACGTCCATAGGGTTTTCTCAGTGTACAATTGGATTTAAAGTGTTATAACTTTAAGTAATGTTGTTTTGTTTTTATTTTGTTTTTTCATTCCAACTTTCTATTTACAAGTAAAGTATATTTCATAATAACTTTCCATTTGAAGTTCTTATTACAGTTAATAGGAGCTGGGAAATAATTTATCAACTGACTTCACGAAACGATGAGTGAGTTTTGGAAATCTATTATGGAGATGCGGAAAAAATGTGTTGTACGTTACCCTTGTACTATCTATTTGTAAATATTGGAACAGCTTTTTCTCACAACGAGTGGTGCAAAACATTTACCAATTTTCTCACTGATTTTTTCCAAAGTATATAAATATTGCACCATGAGAAATATAGTTAGAAAAAGACCTTTTCTTTCTTTACGTAAATAACATTCATTAAACTGTAGTCATAACGATTTATATTACACAGTAACTTGTGATAACTAAATTGGGAGACGTAGCGTTTCCCAAAACTTTCCATTTCTTTTTTGCTTCTCTCACACGTGACAAAAGGAATAGTAACAAAAAGAGACTTTAATCCATCCCAAAATTAAAAATAGAGGTGTAATACTCCTTTTTAGTTTGTTGGCTCATTTTGTTACTAGCTATGTTGAAATATTTCATGCTTAAATATTCTTCGAAAAAATTCTTCGAATCTGAAAATGTTTAACTTCCTAAAAGTTTTTACTACATTTAGTCGTAATTGTTTAAATAATGTTTGTATAACGAGTGTGATTCGATATATTGTACTATATATTTTATTATTCAATGAAATTACACAACTACAAAAACATAAAATGTCACTGTATACGTACAAACGCGTGCCGGTCCTTGTGAATAATGCAGTCAAAACACACCGAACCAAAAATAAATATCATTTACTTACGTTTCTGCCATCAACAGCTGTGTGTATTCATGCCTGAAACAAGAGAATATCGCATTAATTCTTTTATTTTTTTTAAAATATAGAGCATTATACGTGGTTAAAACATTATACTTATTTCAACATAACACTTAATCATATATGAAAGGTAAAGTTTATTGACACGAAAAGTATTCTTATATATTAGAAAATATTTAATTTTGAAAGAAAATAATGTCCCGTGTATACACAGACGTGTATGGCACCTTACTTTTGAAACCGTGTAATATTTGGTGTAGAGAGATAAAATAATCTCTCATAATTCGATACTTCATATTATGAAATTTTAAAAGATTCGATACAATGATTATCAAACAAAAGAAGACGCTACCGTCAGATCTATTTTTGCCAAACACAATAAAACTGAAAAACGTTCTCTACCTCCAAAATTCTGAAGATTCATTTCGATCGATTCCCAATCCAGAGACGAAACAAAACTCCATCTCAGAGTCTTTATATACAGGACGTCGCATCGTCCAATCGCTTGTGTACAGCACGCGTCTCAAAGCCGATCAGGGATGTACTTCGAAGACTCCTGCACCGAGGCACTCGTGGCATTCTATATTGAAGGACGAATCGAATGTGCGTCGCCAAACGCCGGACACCCCTTGCGATAATTCATCGGTGGAGCGCGGACGCGACGCGAGATCAAGAACTCGCGTTCGCCGCGCGCGCGCACTAATTTCCCAACGGGTGCGTGCCGGCTGCTTCACCAAACGGCAATGTTGGGGGAGGTGGAGACCATTAGGGGATGGGGAGGATGACACAGGGAGAATGAGAGCGAGTTTACAGTGTGAGGAGATGAAGGATAGGATGGGTGGAAGGAGGGTTGGGTGTGGATTTCGAGGAAGGAGGTTGTATAAAGAGGGATTGAGGGAATTGGGACTGCGTTGCGAGGCTTAGAGGTGTGACGGTCGTCAACGCGAAATAAGTCGCAAGAAGAGGACGAAGATGTAACTTGCCAAGGAAAATGAAGGAAATGTTTTACGTTGACGGAGGAAAATAATACAATTAACGCTACTGTTGTGCCCCACGGAACAATACTGGTATTTCAAGATGAAGATGTCTTAAGACGACACAAAATAATGAGATGAAATATATGAAGAATACAGCTTACTGGTGGCAACCTTAGAGGTGAACTGAAATGAAACAGCCTACGTATCATTTATCAAGAGAATGCAGGAGCAACGAGATCATTTGGTACGAAGGGAAAAATAAATGTAAAGAAAAAGAATTTTAAAAAAATAGAAATTCGCAGGTACATACAATTATTAAGCAAGTGACCACATAGAAACGGTTTCAAAGCTACGCGAGAAGAATTTTAAACTAGAAGACGTCTTTTCTAAGAATGAAAACAGTTCCACTCCTCATGACGATCTTTGAAAGCATTCAAGTTTTCGTGACAATTAAGAATCAAAATATACTAACAGAAATCGTATCACACACCCCAGGGGAAGAAAAAGCTCAAACATATTCATCGATCAATAATGCAAGTCTGCATAAAAATGGAAACACTAAAACTTGAGATTTGTCGACGTCATCAGCGAAAAAAAAAATAGTATGCACAAGAAAACGTCCCTGACTCTCGATTCAAAGTGCAATCTGTTAGAAACCACCTGTTTTCCGCCAGCTAACTCGAGTACTCGAAGTGTCCCTTGGCACATCTCTGGAAGCGACCCACACCATCGCCTTCTTCACTCGCAGCTTGTGGAAGAAAGGGGTTTGCTGGGAGCGCCAAACGCCTTGTTCCTTCCCTTGGGAGAAAAGGGCTCCAAGGGAGCTCTGACGAACGTCGCTCCAATCGCGCACTCCCCGACGAATCCCCATCCCCCCTCCTCACCAGCACGCGCCCCAGATCCTCTCGGAAACAAGAATTCGAACAAACTTTCGTATTCGAGATTCAACCGCAGTTCGCGCGGAAATCCAAGTTCATTAATGGCAACTTACGAGAATATTCGAATGAATATAATTATACGGTAAAACGTTTACTTCAATTTGCTATTGCGAATTCAAATAGATTTTGAGGAGTACATTGCAGTACAACAACACCATCCTCACAGGAAACAATACTTTCATCTTTTCCATTAGGGAAAAATAGACCATAAAACATTTTTTTAATTAATACAAAAACATATTCATGTTTTTTTATTTATTCTTGAAAACAAAATAGAGTTATTCAAGTTGAAAATAACAGATGTGTGTTCAATATTTCCATCTGGAATTTTACGTAATAAAAATCACCTGGATAAATTGAATTATGGCTTACACAATGTTGAGCAGAAAAAAGAAAAACTAGGCATTTGACCTGTGATATGATATTCTGGATTAAATATTATGCTACAATTCCGGATAAAATTCAATTACATACAGATATGAGAAACAACTGGACACGGGCTACTAATTCAGTCCATTATTTTTCATATACATAATTGACGTTAAAACTGCAGTAGCACTGACTTCCACCTCTTATCTACCTCCACCTGATTTATAGATGAAAACAAGGTTTAATCATTCGTTCAGCTAAACAGGATTTAACTTCTAGCAGACGTTTCACTTCATCTACTCTAAAAAATGGTGATCCGTTTCCTCATACTCTCTAGCAGCCCTTTATCTCTTGTTATCAAAATACTTGTAAAGTAAGATCAAAATCAAGTGGGTTCCATGGAGCAAAAAGAAATACAGTACATTATTGATTTATTTTGATATGGTTTAGGGTCCAATCGTTACTAAATGAGTCTCAGATTGCCGTGGACTTCGCATATTATACTCTGGAATTTACTCTGAACCATTTTTTTTTAGTTTTTAACTGAACCAATTTGGCTGGTTAAGTGGAGAAGTGAAATACAGGTTAAGTGGAACAGCAGGCGTTATATGGTAACTTTGGTCAGAGAAAATCGTCACGAAGCGGAAATCGAACCCAACATGTCTGGAATGAACACATATTCTACTCCTTGTGACGTACAGAGGGACATTAAATAAAAATAAAGTATTCAGAAAACTATTTTATAGATTGTGTTTAGAGTATAATAAGACTGGTCAATTAAAAATAAAATTATTAACGTATTTGAAAATAAAGATTTGTTTTCATTCGAAATAATGAAGCATGTATCTAACTTTTAAATAATTCGTGGTCGCAGAATAATAAAAAAATTATGACAACAGACATTAAAAATATATACTATATTTAAAAAATATATAAAACTGAAAAAAATATCACGTCATACATTGTGTAATGAAATAAACATATTGCAAAGAAAATATTTTATATTTCTTTTAAACGAAATAATTTTAACAGTTGCCCCACTTTTCTGCGAACAAACCTCAATGCGAAATACGGATTTAATTATATATATATATATATATATATATATATATATATATATATATATATATATATATATATATATA
>NNCF01128073.1:399733-411596 GCA_002313205.1 Laupala kohalensis | reverse complement strand
TATATATATATATATATATATATATATATATATATATATATATATATATATATATATATATATACATAACTGGTCCTTCATAATAATTAGGAATTTATGTTGTCATTCAAACTACTCTTAGTAATGTGAAGTATTTAATATTGCAACCCGTTACTTCAACAAAGTAAAAACTAGACAAATTTCTCTACGACCACTTGACATCATCTGCAACATGTTCTGTTTTCAGAAAAGTCCTCATAGCTCCCACCCTACTAACCACCAATGTTACCCTCGAACTCATCAGTGACGAGGAGAAAAGGAGGGAAGTGATGGTGGGAGGAAGGGAGTGGAAAGCGTCCGATCCCGAGACAAGGGTCCTCCTGAAGTTTCCTGCACCGACAGCGAACCCCCGCGTTCACAATGTAGAGGAGTGAAGCTCCAACAGCTGACAGAAGCACCGACTCATGACAAACGCGCGCTCTACGTCCATTGACTGACCACTCCGGTGTTGCAAGCAAGTTTCCTAGCTTTCTCGTCACTCCTGCAATGGCGAGAAGGGAGTGGTTTTGAAGAGCGATTCATGTCATGAAGGGCACGAAGAGGATCATTCTGCCAATCAAAATATTGATTTTATACTCCACATTTATCATATAATTTTAAATTTTACTTAACGACAAAAATTAAGCAATTAATTTCGCATACTACTTTGACATAATACTATGAAGAATCAGTTATTATACTTATAAAAGTCATAAAGCTCCTTTCTTGAAATAATTATATCGAAAATTAATTAACAGAATTCCTGGTAAAATATATTTTGACATCTCTCGAAAAATATTACATATTTTCCACAAATATATATTTTAATATCTTGAAACACTTGTTGACGTATTCACAAGGTTATTACCGTAACACCCCAAAAAACAGTTTGACTATGAAGTAAAAATTCAAAACCTTTTCGGGTTTCAGTGGATTGATTGTAANTATATATATTCAATTTAAAAGGGCTTTATTTTAACAACAACAAAAATATACAGTATATATGGCGGGGCATAATACCCGTGCACCTTACAGAGACCCTAAAATTTTACATTGTTTACAAAAATCAGGGTCGAGTATGAAAATAATTCAGGGGAACAAAAATTTAGGGAAACATTCGGTGTGGTATAATGATGCCTGCAGGTATGCAAAAGAATCCGCAAAATCTGCACTGAAAATGTATCAGTGGCTCGGTGGGATAGAATTGCGCAAATCTTATCTTAAACTCCGCGGAGAATATAGACACATAGTTAAGGAAAGTAAACGAGCCTGGTAACAAATGGAAGCTGAACGTCTCAGAGAAATATTATTTAAAAAATGTAGCCGCGACCTATGGGGAATAATTCGTGAATTAAGACGAAATAAAACTATATCAAATAACATAGAAGCAATGAGATGGGAAATGCTCTTTAAAAATCTTCTAGCAGGAAATAACACATCCGGAAGTAGTAACGAAATAGGAATAATATTTACAACCGAAGAAGTGTCTGAACTTGATGCGTGTATTACATCACGTGAAATATCTTCTGCCATTCGCGATAAAAAAAAAACAATAAAGCGCCTGGAGTAGATGGTGTTCCTTTCGAATTTATTAAGGAAATAACCAAAGATATTGTGCCATTTTTAACCGACTTTTTTTATTATCTCTACGATGAAGGTTTTTTTCCAGACTCATGGACTCCTATATATAAAAATAAAGGAAATATAAACGATCCAAATAGTTATAGGGAAATCTCACTACTTAATGTTACTGGAAAAATTTATTTCAAAATTCTGTACTGGAGATTACAACTCTGGGCCGAGAAAGAAAATAAACTCTCGACATTACAGGCTGGTTTTAGATGCAACAATAGCACAATAGATAATCTATTTATTTTAAATACGTTTGCCGGGAGAGAAACTCGACAGAAACGCGGAAAGCTGTACAGCGTGTTCAAAGATTTTGAGAAAGCTTTCGAAACTGAACAGAGACATCCGTTGGTGTGTATTAGCGGACAAGGGAGTGTCAAAAAAATTCCTAATGTAATGTTGGAATGTTGGAGATAAAACAGAGAAATCTGAAAAACTATTTTTAATAGAACCACTCTTAGCAGAACACCTGTGATAATATTTGTGGAGAACTTCTGGTTTAAAACCATGTTTCGAATTTCGGGGTCATGGACATGGGAATTACACCAGAATAGAAAACTATTGAGCTTTATGTAAGTCTTCTCAAATTCGATATACAATAATCGAGCATTTAAATCTTTAGAAATGGAAACAAGGCAGCATTAGTCCCTGAAAATATATAATGATGCATGCATGTATTGCCGATCGACTTGGACTCGCGGCGTTTTCTTTACTGAAAGGCTTCTGAGATTTCCAACGCCATTGCTCAGGGACAGATTGGAAAGTCCATTGGCCAGAAGCTGAAGCAGATGGTTGCGTCCACATTGGCTATCGTCTTAGAGTGGATGCAATTTAATTACATCCTGGAAATATCTCTTCGCTATTGTTAGTAAATTATTTGAATGACTCATCTTAAGCGTAGAAGAGGTAGAGAGAGAGAGAAGCTTAATTAAGAAACGAAGAAAAAAACATCTGTTCATGAATGGTCGTTAAACCGATTAAATATTTACCTTCTGGATCATTTCATCTAATAATTTTAAAGAATAAACATTATTAGTGCATGTACACTACACATCTTTGCTCTGAGAGAAACTTCATAAGTAAATCGAGACACCATTCTTGGTTCAATTTCTTAACATCTAGCCTCGTAAAATTAATTGCATTATATACATTTATTTTTTATGTTTCTCTTTCCATGTACACAGCCAGAATATCTAACTGTCGATATTCTTCACATCCATAGATGGAATTTGCAATTTCAGGTTAAGCTGTCGTTGCTATGATATCTATCCATGACATGTGGTGATTGTCCATTTGTGGATTATCCTGTTTGCATGATTAATGTTAGTCCAAAAATTCTTTTTACATCTTAATGAAGTTTCTACATTGAACTCCGACTTATTAGATCTTTTTTTCTGTAGTTGAATAACCATTTCGTGATTATACAAACTAATTTCTTTTTTTATCCAAATTTCTCTGGACTTATTCATCTGGAATTCCATCTTGTGACGAAATCGATGGAGAATCTCATCAGTTGCATTTGCGACTGCAATATCGAGAAGAACGTTCATCAAAACCCTAAACATCCTCAGTGGAAACTTTCCTTTTCGTGTTTAACTAAATCCCCGTCACCCTCCTTCTAGCCTTTCATCTAGTGACTGACATACCCTAATTACCGGACGGTTACGGAATTACTCGCTTTGGTTGCCTTTATCTGCTTCCCCTCTTTCCATTTCGAACCAATTTCAAGTTTATCCGAGCACGTCACAAAACGGAACAGGTACATCTGTTTTCCAATATTCACTCCCAATCCAATGACAACTACAGCAACCCTCACGTAGCTGCAGGAATAAATCTCTTCATCATTCACAAAATCTCTTCGAGAAACATCTTCTGCGCAGCTGGAAATAGGATTCTTACAACATTCCTCTTTGAGTCACATTCTATTTTACCAGTATACCGTCAGAATCATTTAAATTCTAAATTTTCTAATTTCGTGATAGAAAACAAAAAAAATCTCTAAAAATGGACAAATAAATAGAACATTCGAAAGTATTTGAAGCAAATTCTTGTGTTGAAATCCTTAAAAAGGATAAGACGGTGAGTTGTGTTCACAAAAATTCAATACAATTATGATAGTATAGTCAGTATCTATAAAAGGTCATACATTTTAAAACTTTTCAAATGAATTTAATGTTGTATGATAATCCATAAACAGAAGTGTTATATCGATTCTTGCTTAGATCATTTCCAAAAAGTCTTTGTATATTATGTTACTTTTCACGTTTTATAATACAGTTAATAGTTTTTGGTGTTCTTTCGTACCATTTCCCAAGCTAGGATTTTGGAGGTGAGAGCTGAAAACAATGATCACTCATATCGTTCAATTTGCCGTGGCGACAGTATCTGGACGTTGATTGATCGCAATTTTTCCGCGAGAGAGAGTACTTTCAGTTGACCAGTGTTAATGTCCAGAGAAAAGTATCTCGCTCTATCTGATGTTGCTATATCAAAGTTTGCAATAAAAACTGGAAGCCATGATCTTCCTTTTCGTCCAACACAATATTTTGACTCCAGGTTTACAAGCAAAAGAAGGAAGCGTTTTAACGATAGAAGAAAATTTTAAATTTGTTGTAGATACAACAATTTTATTGTTTAATACTTGATACACGGCAGAAATTAAATAAGAACGCCAAATTTATTTTATTTTATTTTATTTAATTCAAGGAATAAGATTTCTCCCACAAATAGAATGATCAAAACTACAAAACATTCTTACAAAAAGAAAACCTCCCATAATAATGAACTACTATTGTTTGGACGAAACTGAATAGTAGACAAATGGCTTAGGGACGTGAGTAGTATTCTCTCTGCTGTAATAGATACAACGGTGGTCTTGTGTCAATAAATCAGTATTGGGGTTGGATATCAGCAAATACACTTTTTCGAGAAAGTTGTGTCAACATATATCGAGGACTTTACTTTCTTCTTTCTAAAGGATAAAATATTAAATTGTATGTAATCGCTCAAATATGCATGTATGTAAAATATTGTAGTATATTTACACTTTTGTAACAAATGTTTCAGAAAAAAAATTATTTTGACCCATTGAAAAATTCAACTTCTTTCCTTCCAACCGTCATAAAAGGATAAAAATATTTTGGAAGAATCTGCGTTCATTCCCATATAACGAAGATACCGACGTTTCACATGTTGACGTTTTTCCCTCATTATTCTATGATATCCTCGTAGCTACATTCTTTAAAAATAGTTGTTAACTCCCAACTGAAAGTGGAGACCCGCTCCGTATCGTAGTTAATGGGTCACTTGACGGAGTTTTTGTGAATATATTTTGCTGTCCAAACGCATTTCGATAAGCGTTTTCAATAGTCAATAAATGATAGCTCTCTATTTTAATTTATCTTGAAATATCCGAAATACTTTCTACAAATGAAATTTTAACGCCGTGCTAAATAGAAACATTTTCATCGTCGTTTCTTCTTTCCTTCCGATGATCTGCAATCGAGATATGAGCTTATATGTTTCGGTCAATAACTTCCGTGTTTTTTAAATTTTGGTCTGAATTTGATATTAAAGAAGAACGTAGGGAAAAAGAGACGAAGTAGATGCAAAAGTAAAGTTGAATAATTGCGCAAGGAAAGAAATTCAAGAGTAAACAAAAAAGTTGGGCGAGGAAATATGAGAAAACCCATAACTTTCGAAGTCTGAAGTAAGCAAGAATTGAAGAAATTTTATAAGAATAATAGAAGGACTTTGGGTGGAAAATATTATAATAATAATAGTATATAATAATAATAGTATATAATAATAATAACAATAATAATAATAATAATAATAATAATAATAGAAGAATTGAGGCAAGTTTACAGGAAAACTAGAAAACTCTACATGGTCAACATCACCCAAAGGCTGATATTGATAGACTGTACGTGTCAAGAAAAAAAGGAGGACGGCGTTTAATACAGATAGAAACAACATACAAAATAGCAATTGAAAACCTACACAATTATATCTACCAAAGTACCTATGACCCTTATTTCAGACTCTTAAAGAAGTGTGACCAACAAAGAAATAATACACATTCAATTAAGAAAAATGCATTAATATAGAAAATCCATAGAAACATAAGAATAAGCAGCTGAAGAGATCTCAATTGAAGACAACCAATCAAATTTCAGGGAGAAAATCAAAAACACAATTTTGACAAATAGAGAAGTAAACCTATGCATGGACAGTTAATATGAAAAATGGAAGACAAATTGATAAACAGAGAAAAATCATTTAACTGGTTGACAATAGGTCATCTTAAGAGAGAAACGGAGAACCTCCTAATAGCAGCACAGGATCAGGCTCTCAAAACAAGATATTATAGGAAACGCGTTTTGAAAGAAAATATGGATAGTAAATGTCGGCTGTGCCAACAATATGTAGAAACAATATACCATATAGTTTCTGGCTGTCCAATACTAGCAAAAAATGAATACATACACCACCATAATAATGTTTTCAAAATAGTACATTACAGAATCTGTAAAGATTACAAGATATCCGACAAATGGTATGAACATAACCCACGACCAGTTACGACCAAAGAAGATATAACTATCATTTGGAACCAGCAAGTGATAACTGATAGATCAGTAGCTGCTAACAAACCTGATATTATAGTGCGAAACAATAGACACAAAAATTTGCCGATTAATAGATATTACAGTGACTAAAGGTACAAACATCTCGCAAAAAGAAGCTGAAAAAATAATAAAATTAACAGACTTAAAAATAGAAATTCAGAGAATGTGGAAAACAAAAACAGACATCATACCAGTAGTAATAGGGGCATTACGAACTATCAATAACACAACAGAGCAATATATACAGAAAATACCAGGAAATGTAAATCTAAATGAAATTCAAAACACAGCACTGTTGGGAACTCCTCACATCCTGAGAAAAGTATTGTAGCTGCTATATGAAATATATTCAACCCTAGGAATGTGGTTCATTCCCGGTTGGAAGAAAGATACCAGCATTAGCTGAGATAAAAATACATAATAATAATAATAATAATAACAATAATAATAATAAAATAAAAGTACAAGATGAACAGGGTTGGAAGAAAATGCAGAAAGTTATGGATTAAGACAGAAAACGACGTAAAAGAAATAGAAAAAAAGGAGGATTAAAAATTATGGATGTCGTAAAGCATGTAGTGACTAGTTGGCTGGTAGACAGGCACTTTCGCTTTGAAGTTACGTCCGTGGCTTGTGGTTCTTGCGGTAGCCAGAGCTCGTAGAACCGCGGTTGCGATATTCCGTAGAGCGACGTGTAGTCGCATAGCGCGCGACCCCGCGGCGCTCCGTAATTGGACGAATATTTCACGCGCGCTCGCGGGCGCCCGACACGCGAACGCGGGTGGCACAACGCAGGCAGCAATAGCACGAGGCAACGTTACAGAGACAGCAAATATATTATCGCTGTGGAAGAGAAGTTGTCGACGGAGGTGACTTTGGCAGGATAAAATTATACCTGTTGTGGTGAAAATGAACAAGGAAATACGCAAAAAATAACGTTAGCACCTTTTTGCTTCACTGAGTAAATATCACAACAATTTTTCGGCGCATGAATTTATAACATACATGTTCCTCTCAAATATTCAACAAGAGAACATTAGAGTAGAGGGCATTTAAAACTAATATATAAATACAGGATTTTTAAAATTGAAAATTGTTAGAATTATCATTCGGCAGATGGAAAGATAATAAATAGAGAGGTAGCAATACACCAACTGAGAAATTGAGTTACTTTAAATCAAAGAAAAAATACTATATGTAACTGCAATTGATACGCTCTTTATTTTCTAGTGAGGACTTTCGGAAGTTAAAATAAATAATTCAAATAATGCAGAACCAATGAACAATATTGGCAGCGAAACAATAGTACGGCTACACAAAAATAAAGGTGGAGCCTTATATAGAGTGACTGGGTTAAATTCATGGGGAAGGGGGGGGGACTGATCCGTTCCACATCCCCCGTTTACGTGACTACACCCCGGCCACACTCCAAGTATTACGATTGCTATTTCTGCCGTTATCTGTCTCTGACGCACGTCACACCAAAAATCCTTTACCTGACGTGTCAGTACCTTCTTAAAATGAACTATACAATCCAACACTTTCTTAGGGGGAAAATTTTAACGGAAAATAGTGCTTGAAATTAAATTTTTTTCCCTTTTGATATTTCGTCGTCCAGAAGACACCTAAAAGTACGAGTATTTGTGTCAAGTTCGAAGTCTGATACGGACTGATTTATTTCACATGGAAATCATGAGGATGACATGGTGTTTAAAAAAAAGTATTTATTGGGATAAAAACATTTTGATTCCTTGCTTGAAAATGGGCTTGAAATCGAATTCATGACATGAATAATACATTCAGAATAATATTTTATGATATCTTTTCCTTGCAATTAAATGTGACGTAACTTGTTCATTACTTCCTAATTTTTTGCTTTTATGTTTCATTATTAACAACGATCTTTTTGTATTTATCCCGTTACCAAGGAAACCGACACAGCTGATGTTACGTTCGTTCCTCTTCGAGTTCTTAGATATTCAATAAAATGGAAAATTAAACTACGTTAAAGAGAACTAAAGAATGTAATTAGAAATTGTCAGTATTATTTACTAACTAAAAACTCGCTATCTCGTAAAAATAAAAGCTTAATATTTGTTGCCCTTGTACCAGGGAATCCTCAAGAAATATTAGTGAATATTTTGTCGTAGTCCATGAAATTACAGAGTGCTTGGAATATCTGTATAGTGAGTACATAACATACGGAAGATACGAAACAGCGATAGACATTTTAAGGGATTATTGAACCGAAGGTTATCAATGGCAATCGCTTTGATCTAAAGCGATTACAAGTAAGTGACATATTGAGTATAATTTGATATCTGAACATCACAACAACGCTTAACGATACAATGGACGAGTCGTAAGCCTGACGGTTCGCATTTTCCCCGATAAACTCGTGTGATCGTCTGTGATCGTCCTTCATTTTCAATTCCTTTGCCACAAACAGTTATCACTCCACCATCATTGCCGTCATAAAAAATTATGTGTATCTTTGCCTTCGCGAACCGTTCTATCTTTCTTTTCATTTTTCCCCTTTCTCAAGCAATGTTGCTCGCTTTTTGATTAATAACGCCAACTCTTCTGCGCCATAACCCAGAACATTTCCATCATCACACTAATCATTTACATTTTATCCCTTTAAATCACATCTCCTTTATTTCTTTGTTCATGTCACTCAATATTCCATTCCCATATGTTCGTCCCTACATCCACCTCATTCCCTTTATCCGGCACCAAATCTAAGGCCACTACCGCCACACTGTCAATACCACCCACATTCCCACAATCGCCACCGCCACCACCAAAGCCGCCCCCGCTCTCCTCCCGCACGCGCAAGTCGCATTAGCGAGCGCGTAATTGGGTGGCGCGCCGACGCAGGCAGAGGCAACGGCGCGAGGCATGGCTAATATCCTGCCTTTATGAGCTCCTTCACTTGGATAAGGCTTCGAAGGGAAAAGGGAGAGCAAATAGAAGCTGGCGAGGATATGCATTCAGCCTATGGGAACTAAGATTGGCGAAGATCTGCGTAGGGTGAGGGGAAGAGTGGGGGGAGGAATACGAAATGACCGAATTAGCGCTGTCCTTTCTCTGGTAGATCTCGGCAAAACAAGGGGTATTAATAAAATTACGAAGGGGAAATTTCCTTGGTGCGTAATAATAATGAATAGAATTACTCTTTCGTTGATGCATTCATAAGGCAGATTTTATGGTTATTACTTCGAGCAAAAAAATTTTTTTACTTCGTTGATTTAAAAATGTTCAAGTAAACACCTCACTTAAAACATTCTATTTTTTTGTATCCATGTGTTTTTCTTCGTTAGCGTACACTTTTGAATACACATTGTTAGGCAATTTAAAAAGTTGAGAGGTTTTGGATTAGATTTTCCCGAGTAAAGAAAGTATTTTCGGCCACAGAAAGGCCACAACATATCCTGTTTGTTATTAAGTATAAATTATTAATAATGGGTGTGTTATTTAATTACGTGTGACAAAATTTTTAATAATTCTGGAACTCGACAGTTTTGAACAGTAGTCGAGTATGCAATGAATTGTTGATGCGAAAGCAATGAACTTGGCAAGCGGTATGAGCGAACCTTAATCCTGCATGAAATGAAACAGAGGTGAAGCCGTATACCGCGATTAGTGCGACACGGCGGCGGCGCTCGTAGCTTACGTCGAGCAAGCGTACAAAAGAACTCCCTCGCGAGTCACGGAATTCGAAATCCGAAGCCAGCTGCGCTCAGAATGTATCCTAGCTCAAACTGATGAACTAAAGCCTGTCTAGTTCTCTCAAGGAAGGAAACACAAAGGACATTGTCATCATTATTAAAATACTTTGGACGTGTAATAATAACAACATGGTACATTGAAATGTAGTAATAAAATCGCATTTGTAGTAATACAAAAATTCGGAAAAGGAAAATATATTTTCTAAATTTGAAATAAATATTGGTTTCTTAACTTAGTAGATTCATTCCTATAAAATATTTTTGAAGCATTAATTTCAATTGTCAAAACATTTATCATGGAAAGGAATGAGAATTATAAATGATTACAAAATAATTTTGCCGATATAAAGGAATCCAATGTACTGTAAATGCCGAAAGATTCTTCTCGTTTTAATATCTTGCAATCTATCTCCTTGGATTTCAATACCTGCTTTAGTCTTCTTACTCACAGGCTTCTACTAACCCCGTTCCCCAAATTTTCCCCACGCAATGCTATCCATTTACACGAGTAATTTCTCGCGTAATTTTGCGTCACGACCACTTCACACTTCGAGTTAATTTCACACCTACGTTTCTAATCTACATTCTCTAATCTCCCTCATTACTTCCTCATTTACCACGTCTACGATATCGTTCCAGCCATTTCCAGCCTCTTGTCCCACATTCCTCATTAACAGCCTCTCTACAACACTGCAACAGTGAGCGCAATCTTTCACTCCAGCTCCACAGTGGCGCCCCAGCACAGGCAGCGACTCGCACGGGTCCTCTCCCGGGCGCCGTTGCTTCAGTTCCTATTGCCCCACTGCCGCAAAGGTTTAATCAATGGTAATACCCTCTCGCGTCAATTAGCAGCGTGCCAATCCGCCACAAAGCAAGTACTGGCGCACGTTTAATACCTCAGGGCGGCAGTCTGAATGCGCAAGGTTTGCCGGCGAGTGAACGCGGTGCATGCTCGCGAACAGCGCGCTGCCATTCCGCTCCGCTGGGGGCGCATTGTGCGCGCTGCCGCCTGCGATTCGCCGCCCGCTCCGTCGCCTTCCTTCCGTCCGCCCGCTCACGGCTAACCCGCAGGCTTAAGCCCCAAACACGACCGCACTCAACACCTTCTAATCTCCCCCTCCAACTCTGCGCACATTTGATCCCTTACCTTCTCCCCCGCCAATAGAACTAGGACCACGGACATCATCTTCCTCATCACCACCGCATGTCGCTTGTGTCCTCATCACCACTGTAGCAGCCACCAGCGTTAGCGATACCATCTCCATCACATTCTTCGCTACCTGTCATTCCGACGATGTTTGACCGTAGTTGGATCACTTGCATGCAGTCGTGATTACTTCGATGCAACCACTCAATCATACACCTAAATCCCTCTTCCCCAGAAGCTCTCCCATCTCATGTGCTACATGCGTGCTCTTCACTTAGCAAACAAAACACACACGGTAACCCTCACCATCTTTTGCAGGTGTAGTTGTCGTCATTACCTACGCTTCAATTAGCATACGTTAAGCGACCGGATGTTTGTCTCTTTCTACATTGACCTCTGTACAGGCTTGGATGGGCTATCGCCCTCGTAGTTTATATCTTAAAATCATCATTGTTGATGTCACATCTCAAGTCAGCTATGAACTTACATTTGTTTATCAACTGCGGCATCTCCAACATTAATCGCACTCACTCGCTACCTCCCACGTCAACGTCTGATTCTTTCTCGAACCACAATTAATAGGAAAAAGAATTAAGAATTTCTTTGATTATGAAAATTAAAGTAAAGTAAATAATGTGTTGAATTATTTGTAAAAATACTCTGTAAAATTATTTGATTTCTTATCTAGTAGAATATATATATATATA
>NNCF01128073.1:363093-399728 GCA_002313205.1 Laupala kohalensis | reverse complement strand
TATATATATATATATATATTGGGGGGGGGTGTTATTGGGAGTACAATCATCATCTCCTGAGTCATTTACTTAAATGAAAGTTAAAATCCCATTACCTTAAATACCAGTCAAGAAATCTTCTAGTCTCAAAATACAATTAAAGACGAAAATTATGATATCACCATAAGACACAAAGTACAATGTTATTCAACATATGGGTATTAGAAATAGAAGTATCGTGTTTATTCAAATGCGCATACAAATTCCAATAATTAGACCAATGTGTCAAACACACACGTGTAACTGCGAGAACGCGTATGATTTTGAATTTAATTTATAAATTTTCATAGGAATGTGACAAATAAATGAAATACGTCATATCTCGACATTAACAACAGTGCTATTTTAATTCATATGCTGGCATTACGGAGTCTCCGATTGGGGTAAACATTTACATATTGGTTTCGTTGTGTTACGTAAATATACTCTGGTAATCAATTATTGACCATCGAGCAGCTGAGCAGGTGACAATTAGGGGTCAGGTGCATTTAATATGATACAAAGTGAAGGTAAGAAATGGTAAAGTACACCAGTAAATGATTGTGTGTTAAAAACAACTGCTGAAACCAAATTTTACACGATTAGAAAGTGTTTAGCGCTGTTTTATTTCTTTAATAAATTAGATACACGTTCTAATATAATATATCTCTTGAATTTATAAAACACACCCGGATATATAATCTCAAAAAAATTCAGAAAGATAAATGTTTTATAAACTTTTGGTTACAGATATACTACGAAATACTGCTCATAAAATTTAGGAAACCTATTTATATTTTTTCCTTCTGTAGGGCATAAAACACTGTATTAATCCATATATTTGCAAGCTCTGATTTGTATTTTAAAATTAATACAAGGTCAGTGGCAGAAAGATCTCATACGCTGAATACATATTAGCAGATTTGTCAGCTCCCTTGATTTATTATCCAAATGTTGAAACTTTTGGAATGTGCGCCTGTCTTTCATCAAAATAAAAATATGGTACGGACAAATCTTCATACATTTTTTACGATAATTCATATTTTATACTTTAATACATACATATTCTACCCCTTAAAATAATATATCTCATATGCATCGTTTACAAAAGTGCGCAAAGCGAAAACATTGGAATGCAAAAACAAACTCAAAACGTACTAAACTTTTATATCATTATTAATTAAATTTTATTTTCAATTTCCATAGTAATAATTTTTTATTATCATGAATCCACTTCTAATTACGTTTTATGGGGTCATTTATTGCAAACGTATTTTGTAATTCAAAACACGATGAGTAATATAATCTCATCAAATTCGTCACTTTGTTTGGTCACGAAATATTTATATCCTTAAATGGTTGTCAAAGAAAGCCAAGTACGCTGAAAGTTCAGAAAAATGGAAAATAAAACATTTGTGCAGCAATATTAAGTTGGTAACTATCAACTTCCGAGTATCTACTGGACGAGGAGTATTTGCATCGTCTACGGCGGCGGACCGGAACACGAACCCGGGACACCTAAATTAAGTAGTGTTAGGAAGGACTTAAAATAACTGTTAGAAAAACATATTTTAAACCAAAGACTGAAACCACTAGGGAATGTATAATTATTTTAATTAAATTCAGCTCATCTCATTCAGAATTGCTACATCACCCCCAAGATTTTGTAATTTTCTCCATTAAAGGGAGATTTTTGCGATTTAAAAAATGGAGGGCGTGGGAGGAATTCTGACCTCGGATTTGGATTTAGCGCGTCAAAATACATAAGGATACATAGATCTAGTCTTTGGAATACACCAATTAATGGAATCTAGTCCGGAACCCTATTTTGTTACCAAGAAACCGCGTTGCCGTTGACTAGACAATACTACCTAATGAACCTAACTCATCTTCCTCAGAAAGAAACACCGTGACCACTAATAAAGATTATTTTTGTATTGGTAGACGCCAATTTGACAGAGATAGGGAAGTTTGATAGGCGAGTGATGCATACGGACTCGGATACGGAATTACAACAACTAAGGTAGTATCTGTACTAATTTAGTTTGGAGAAGATGAGAAGCAGGCACGAGAGTAGGTGGGGAATTGCACATACGAACAGAATATGCGCATATATCAGGCGCGTCTGCCTACACGTTGGCTTATCGGAGAGGGTGGCTACTGTCGTCCGCCGCCTCCAGCGCCTCCGTCGGCAGCTGGCATCTCGACGGTCCGTCGCTCTCCACCTATCACCACACGTTCAGCGGTGCGTCCTACACCGTATACGTAAACGAGAGGATGTGCGAAGCATACGCCCTCTTTCATATAGGCGGGGAAACGTAACTTTCCAACAGATATATTCAACGCGGTTCCCTCTACGCACGAATAAATCGAGCGACGCAAAGGAAAAGTTTTGTGTAAATTATGTTTGGTTTTTGAGCACCATCCTTCTCTGAAACATCGTTATATCTTTATCTAAATTTCTGAAAAACGTGTCGTTCATTAAGAGTTAGAAACAATTGCAAAAATAAGGTAATATATCTTTGAATTATATGTTAAAGGAAATATAGTCGTTCGATATTTGATATTTCGTGTGCTTTTACTCGGATTAAAATTTCACGTGATGCCACTGGCGCACTGTAGTGGCTAACATACAAGTTGATTTTCGGCAATATGATTTGCATTGTACGTACTTCTCTCGTGAATGCAAAACAGTCAGACTGTCCCACGACACCGGGGACCACAGATGAGGAGCATTGAAGATTCAATTTCTTAGCCTCGGCACGAGGGTAAATACATTAGGCCAGATGTTAGAGTAGACTGAGTAAGCTTGGAACTCAGTAGAGACTAGAGACATGTAAATAATCATGATCTCTCTGAGATTCGAATTTAGTCCACCATCCAGAAACGCAGCACTCTAATCACCGAGCCATGATTCCCTAGTGTATACCAAATCAAGTATCAATATGGGGACAGTTTTGAGGATCGTATAAATACTCCCATCTCTGTTCAACAAGGTAAAACAATTCAAGAGACATGTCTAAAAATCTAGAGATATTTTTCTGCTTTCCATTTCGAAATAGTAATAAATATCAGCAGCAGAAAGGAATGTTTATTAATACAATGTCTAATAGTGAAGGAGCGTCGCATAAAATTGTGTGTCCTGCGACTTGCGACTGCAAATTGAACTGCTGGGGATTAAATTAAGTAACACAGTAAAGTATATGTTAATTCTTTCGTAGAATATTATAACACATTCTTTGAATTCACGAGAAAGCAAAAAAAAAAAAAAGGTTAGTAATTTATGCTGGAGACAAATTTCCTCCAAAAGTATCTTGTCAGAAGAGATGAGTCGAGAGCTGTCGCGCAATTTATAGAAGGTTGCAGGATGACAAGATAACAGCGTGACAAAATACGAGAGGTAAAGAGTACAAAGAATATACGATACCTCGTTTCAAGCGATGAAGATGGATGGTCTGATCTGTGTAGCGGGCAGGTGAGGGATTGGATACGTGATAAGCAGACGGGGGCGTCTCGTGGCTGAAGATAAAAGAGCAGCGCTCGCCACACAAAACATGCCAAAGTTACAGTGGAAAAACGTTGAAAGAAAGACAATAAATGAACTGCGATTAAGCGTGTATGAAGAGGTTTACATGAAACATGGTGTACTGTAATACAAAGAAAGATATCATTTCTACAGTGTTAGGACATTTTCCTTCAATCCTTTAAACGAATTTATGAGAATTGAGATTTCCTCCGAGTTTTACGAGAAAAGTTATATGAGGTTTCCTCCAATTTATGAAAATTAAAATCCCCAAGTTATTTTAATTAACGAAAATACGTCATGTGAATTAGTATTAAAACTATTGTAATCAAGGTTACAAATTTTCATGCTAATTTGATTTTTCGCATCGTAGAGGGAAAAGTTTGTACAAATTTGATATAATTCAAATGTACAGTATTTGTGTACTTAATACACACATATATATATATATATATATATATATATNTATATATATATATATATATAGAAAGTTGAGTTATTAAGTAACATTCTAGATAATACCAATACTTCAGGTGCATCCCGTTTATCATACATCATAAATTAAATTAATTGAAATAACCTTCTTTCGGTTTGTGACAAGTACCGAATATTATAGGTTCGTTACTTTAAAATTCTGTAGATTAAATTACTATACCCGAGTTGAATACATGAATATCTATTTTAAAAAAGAAACACGCGTTTTAGTGATCGAAAAAGACGTACTGGAGAACACAGTAGTGACAAGAAATGACATTCTTCCCTAGAGAACAAACATTATGACTTCCAAGTTTCCGAGGTTTTTTGATAAATACTTTTACTGTCGAATTTGTCATAAAGTACTTATAAACTGCGTGTGATCACATGAAGGACAATAAACTGTTATGCTCTCCGGAAGCAAGTACGGCACCAACCCATAAATTCCGATCAAGGTCCTAATGTAGAGGCGGATTTCAGGACACCTAAGATAAAAATAAAAATAGTTCGGTACGTGTTATAATATCAACACAATACCAACAAATTTGTATTTAATATAACCAAAAAAATTACTTCAGAAGTACGTATTATTATATACAAAATATTCAGAAAAAAATTGTTTATAAATCGTAACTATAAAAATTACTAAAAATTCGAGAAATTTATTATTATAATAGACGCCATTCCTAGGCAAGAACCTAGAGAGTCCGTATTAAAAAAATCGTCTCTATCTGAAGGAAAACCGGAGAGAAACCCAGACCAGAATTTGATACATAACATTGTTGTGAGGGGAACGAAGTGTTTCAATGAACAAATACAGTACTAATTTCTTCTGATTGTTCAATATAAAATTTGAATTAGAATAGACAAATATATTTATCTTTATCTGAGGATAGTTCGAGAGGGTTTTACCGAACTTTTATAGGGTATTTCTTATAATTAATTGAGTAGAGTTAATTTAACACATAAACCCCTTATCTCAACATAAAAGTTAATTAAAATCGTAAACTATAATGAAAAACGGATATCTTTCTTAATAATCTTTTAATTGATAGAGGTTAACTATAGAAATGGTCAAATTGGGCGGAGTAACAAACAATGGGATAATTTGTTAGAAGATAACTTTTTAGTGAAGAAATGTGTACGGGTGAGTAAAAACGACGGAAGAGCTGAAACAAAAAGCTGCAACGACTGAAGAAAATAATGCTGAGGAAAACTACGCAGTCGTCTATGGAACACATAAGAGTAAACCATCGTAACTCCACACTACACCGACATAAACCCGGTAGACCGTCTTCGCAGACTATGTAGATAAACCAAGAGGGGCGCGAACTTAATTAAATGAGTCCTGCGACGCTCCAATCTCTGCCACACAGATTTAACGCCAAAGAAGGAGAAAAAAGTGCTAATACACTTGGGAGCGGGACCAACGTAACACGATGCACTTTAGCGTCGGTCCTTCGGAGCAAGCATCTTGCCGAACAGAGGTGCAGCTTCTCTCCCAACACCACAGTCGCCCTCACTTCAACCACGTGGTTCACCACCACTAACGTCATTCAAATTTGTTTCACTAACTACTTAACAGAAGTTGATATCGTGCTTCATCCTAGGTTTCTTTACAGTTTGAGTCCATCCACTTGTCATTCCCTCCACGATGCTATCACATCGATTCTTACCGTGTCCTGCGTAACCGCGAACTCCGGATCCATTTACCCTCCACACTCTTTGTCGCCTCTGCACTCCTACCTTGGAGGTGTTTCGTAGCTCCCTCCTAGAACTAACATGCCAAAAGACAACTTACTAATAGAGATTAGTGCATCAAGTTTTGCAAAATAAATATCATATTTAAATAAATAAATATCATAAATTTTGCAGCTTTACATCAAGATTTTTTAATGTTTTGTTGAAAACTAAGAAATTAATTTCAATTCTAACATTATTGAATCGGTAACCACGTGTTTGCATTTGATAAGCTAAAACGAAGTGACGCCATTTTAAACATCCTTGAAAGGATATCCCAATTTAGCAAGATCTCATACTTTTTGAGTTAACCGTTTTTTTTCGAAAAGTAAAATCGAACCCTCCATAAGATTCTTGAATTCTAAATTGGTGTATATTTTGCCTGTTTTCCTTACATTTACCACCATCGGACGAGTATTGGCTACTAAGAAGGTCATATAATAAGATTGATTTAAATATGAGAGAATTGAAGATACGGGTTTGACATTTTTCTGTGATATAGTGGTGAAGAAAGTAGAGTGACTGGTATAAATATTGAAACAAATTGTCAATGAATACATCACGAAAGAGGAATAAACTTAAGTTCGCGGAAAGTTCTATTTAACCTTCTCTTTTCTCTCGTTTAAAATCTCTTATAACTGTCACCATACAATCGCATATTAGAGATCAGTTCTGAACTTACGATAATAAATAAATATTCGTGTACGTAACGTTAATATGAATTTTTTGTGATGTATAACATAACAGTTCATGAAACTTTCTTTGTTGAAAAGTTAACCTTTTTTTGTAAAGAAGAGAACTTGGTTAAAAATTAGATAATTGAAAGCAAACATAAAAATATTTAAAATAAAGAACAACATAACTAGTGATTTACAATGTTCTATTATTATAACGGAAGATATCACAGTTTGTAAGAATGTACTGGACTTTCATTTACGGAAGTGAAATGCCTAAAAATAATATTCGACACATGAAATCAAAACATTAAATTTCAAGACAGTCTTTCGAACCAAATGTTAAATACGGCAAAGAAAGAAATGGAACTCCAATAGGCTGCAAAAGTAACGATTTAGGTGCCGACAGAGCCGTAGCCGACGGCGGAAACGAGAATAGTTAGGAGGAGGCGGGCGGAGTAACGAAGGAGGAAAGGGAAAGTCTATAGCATTCTACGCCGTCGACGGCCGCACGAGGTCTGCGCAAACCGACAGAAGTTCACGCGCAACTTTCTTTTCCACGAGACGGCGGCGCGAGTGCCGGGGCGATGGGAGCACGAATAGCGCGATGGGGGTACGGAAGGCTGGAAGGTTGGACGGGGGCGGAGCGCGCGAGGTGTTCGCAGCCAAAGTTTTACGAGCAACCGAGGGAGCGAGAGACGGCGGCAGCACGGGTATCGCTTCATTCGGCGTCTGGGTGCGAACACACGGCTGACGTCCGCGGCGTACGATGTCATGCATCGGCGGTTGGAACTCCTCCATGACACAGAGGGATGAGTTGGACAAATCAAAATGAAAGAAGAAACCACGGAGAATAAACGGGAAGAGAAAATAAGAGAAATTACTCCAAGACGTAGTTTAAAGAACTCAAGCTTGATGAACGTGACTTACTATTCACAGAGAGAAATTATTTCAAGATTTAGTAGCAAAATAAAGAAATGGAAGTGAAATAAATGTTGTTCATGTACACCTACGTTTGATCATCTTGACTTACTATTTTCCAATACCATTGCTTTTACCTAATTTCTACAATTTTAAAAACTCCAAAATTTCAAAAGTTTTCATTGCTTTTAATAACTTGGAAAATAGAGTTCAAAATATTTGAAACAATAAAACGATAGAAATATATATTTCGAATGCAGGACCAATTATTCAATCAAAGCAAGTGCAAAATCTTTGAGTTCTTGCAACACTAACGAGAGGAGTCAACTAAAACCCGAAAATGTGTAATAAAAAATCGAAATGGGCCTGTAAGCGGGTTCTCAACCGTGTGCCGATGTCCCCTAGTTGTCTCCATAGTGCCGACGCACGAACAATGACTACCGCGCTATCCTTCTCACTACCTATCCCAGTAGCAATACGTCCCGGACATGAATAGCATTATGTGATCCATTTGCGAAATGCCGTAAAACTTTAAAAGGTTCAGTTCAGAATGAGGTCACAGTATGATGTTGCTTTCTTTTCACATAAGCAAGTGAACGAATGGTATCGGATGTTGGAAAAAGGTGTGGCGAGAGGACGATGCATCGTTACTCCACACTCCCTCATAGCCATTCTGTGACGGAAAATCGCCGAATGTACGAGAGTAGGAAGAATTTCATATAATGTATATGTGTAAAAGGAAACGTGATTACCGGTAAACGTGGAAAATAATGAATAGTTGTGGAGGTACATTACAGGGAATTGGTAAAAAAAATTATTTAAAAGTATATATTAACCACATAATGTTTTACTACACAATACATATTGAGTCATTTTCTACAGAACAGAAATCGTCTATTTATGCGCTTCTTCGTAATTATTTTACCAGACTTTGGATAAGAAGCGTATCAACTCAAAGATTTTATTTCTCTAAAGCTGTTTTCACTACATCAAAAGAGCGTCTGTACCTGCATTATGTGGTATTGAGGCGGAAGGAATTTTTTCTCCTCTAATTTTGAAATGTGTAGCGTTTTTATACTATTGAAGTAAAATTCATATCACTCTCAAAAACATTCGCTGAGATGGCACAAAAATAATCTGGTCCGGCATGAAATACATTGCAGTACACTTTTATAGCTACTAACTTTTTTATAGCGCAGATATATTACGATATCCGTGTCATCTAGTTTGAACCGCGGGGAACAAACACATTGACCAGCAGCGAATAACCTGAGAGCGGCGAATGATACCGTGCCATAACAGAGTGTATACGTCACTCCGTCGCTATTTCTCTCCGCGCGACGCAAAGAAGAGTGCGGACAGCCGTGGCACGTGACGGGGGTGGCGGGATGGCGACGTGCAGGTGGAGGAGAAGGGGCACCATACATAGCCTCCGGCGCGCGCCGAACATAGGCATTCGCGGAACGCGGAGGCGACGGCGATGGTGACTATGGCACCCGGTGGCGTTGCTCTTGTAGGCGGCGGTCGTGTTGGCAGGTTCAACATCGCGCGGAAAGGGGAGATATTTCGCTACAATGGCAAAAGAGGCGGTCATTGAAAGAGTAGTAACAGAAAAGGAAAGCAGCAGAAATGATAAAAGTGGCGAAGAGGCTCGACACACATGGAGACAGATTATAAGAGGAAATAATGTGAAGAGAGATCAGGTTAAATGAAGACAATTAAACGGCGAAAGGAGAGAATCGCAAGGATATGAATGTTCACTTATGCGTCAAAGAGATGGCACTAGAGTATGTAGGCCTATGGGTGGTGAAGGGTCTCCGGCGGTACTGAATCAAAGAACAATAGTGACAAGGCTGGAAAATTCATCCATCGCTTATACGGACGAGATCACTGAAATGATAGCAAAATATTCAAATCACAATTATATCCAGCGTGGTATCCAACATAGGCAGGGGAGAGAGGTTTAAAAGAAGATATCAATGAAGTGGAAAATGAGTGAATATATGAAATACGAGTGAATATAAATGAATGAAATAATCGTTTTGATTTTCAACGCGATCTCAAAGAAAGATTCATTTGATTGCATATCACGATATGGTAATGTTACTACACACTAAAACTGAAAAACGTATTAGAACGATTGAGAAGGATTAAAACTTAAAGCATCAGTGAAAAGGAAAAGGAGTCAAAGTACTTAAAACTTTAATTAGACTCAGTTTGTGGCAGGGAGTGTTCCCATAATTAATATTTCTATGTACAAATTAATTCCCAAATTTACACGAAACTAGTCTCAAGAAAAAGCGACATATAAAAGGAGAGGTTATTGATTACTTGCGAGTAGCCTTTGCTTTGAAAGACAAATGATTGATATTAATAGTGCCAATGTTGAATCTTCAACTATTTCTGAAAGACCTACTTCTGAAGTTCCCTCTCCATTATACATAATTGTGAAAGATTGAGAAAGACTTTGTTTACGGTCTATACAATTTTTCACTTAAAAAATCGTATATTTTCCAAAAATGAATAATGCTTGAAGACTGGTCCGTCAGGACTTTTCTTTCATTTTATTTAAACCATAAATAATTCAATACAATATGTATGTAATGAACAACACACGTGATACTCCGTGATGAACGGATCTCAAAGTAAATCATCATAGCGAATTCCAAGTTACTTATGTCAAGTTTCCATGGCTTTTTTCTTTCATCTACTATTCTTCAGATCGTTTCCAAACATCATCAATACCTCATCATAACCTAACCTTCCCTTTTTATTCCATACGTTGTTAACATTCTCTTCGAAGACGTATTTCTGTTCACTATCTATTGTCTGTATAGTTGCTTATCAAAGGAACATCTGTTGTCTTCATTCGATTAAAATAACTGTACAATGAAACTTGCATTGAGGGCCACATCTCAATAGCATGCTTTCTCTATAGCGGGCACTTTTTCACTCCCCGTCATTTTATCCTATGTTAATATTGACTTCCCAAAATCGGACACTTCTCAAAAGCGGTCAAATTTTAAGGTCCAACGAGTGTCTGTTAAAGAGAAGTTTCACTGCATATACACTCAGGTGCGAGAGTAATTCGCGCCGGTGAGGGGGATTGTCGCAAACATCGTCTACTTCCGTGGCAGTGAAGATGGCATTCCGCGTGCGAGGCATGCCGCGTCGAGGGGGATGGGAGGCGGAGGCAAGGGTGACGCATATGAATGAAGCGCCGTCACCGGAGACAACGCCTCTACATGACGGATGGACTGCGGCCGCTCAACCGTCGCTCGCGCCGTCAGCGTCACCACAACAGGTGAACCTCCGCCTGAAGCTCGACATGAAGACGACGTGTTTATGGGAAACCTGGAGGGGGTAGAGAGTGGGTTTTGGGTGAAAGAGTACAATCTACGACCGTGTTGAAAAGTTCATTCAATTAACACGATTGTATAGAACACTATATTTTAAATTACTTCTATTAGAAGAATATTAAACGAATTTGTTACACGTGTTTGTAAAATTCAATATAATATTTTTACGATCTTGCAAATTGATGAAAACTATACAACGTGAGAAACAAAATGAACTCTCCTCTAAACTAAATGTCATATATATCACATCTGTATTCCTCCTTTTCCTTTTGTTTCTTTTTCTTTTATTTCTTCGATGCTCTGGTCACCTTCCATCTATAGCTGTGTGCAAATCGAGGTTCTCATCATGTTTATATTTTTTCTCGATTGGTCTTTCTCTGCATAACTTAGCCTTCTTTTTGATTTTTGGTTTAAGAAACTAACACAAGGAAATACAAGACAACTTTTTTTCCTTTTAATGTAATTTGTTTGAATTTTTCATTGCCAGACGGACATCCTAACTGATACATTTATTTCTACGGTAAAAATTAACAAAGAATTAGCACATTATTTTAAGCTTATTCAGTAATATTATCCTCCACTAATATACCTAAATTGTTTATTATTAACCAGTAAAAGGTAAATAATTGTTTGGTAATAATTTCCATCAGCGGAAATGTAACGTCAAGGGAAACGTTAACTTGTCGTTACGAAGTGCACGCAGGTGAAAGCACACGGTACGTAGATGTACCGTAGTGGCCAAATTGTGAACTTTGATATCAGCACGTACCAACCAAAATTGGGTGATTTAGTGTTCTATTTGTACCTCATCAAAGCTTCTCTTCAAAAGGAATTTTTAACTCAGAAACAAAAATCACACGGATATATTTATTTAAACTCTTTTAGTTGTTCTTGGTTCGTGACTTTTCAGAGGGTATTGTATCACTTGTAGAAGAAAAGATAATAGTCAAACGTATAATTAGAACTTCTTGAAAAGTTCTCACATTGTACTATAACGCAAAATGATTTGTCATTGAAAAGGAAGTAAGATATATTAAGAAACTGAAGGTGCACTATTTTCAGAATAAACAAAATCATTAATGTTGCGCAAAATAATGTGGTCGTTATCATTCAAAATTGTCATTAAACAAGCATATTATTTCTAGTTTTAAGTACCTAATATTTTACAGTTCAAGATTTATTGTGACTTATGAAGACTTCAAGACATCGTATGAAGAGAGTTATAACATGAATCTTACCAGGATATTACGATCTAGGATACATGTGCTTCCTTTGATTCATGACTCATACGATACACATGGTTATAAACCTCCCTCTCGTAGTAATACATGAGGTAATGGGAAACTATTAAACTTGCAGGGACATCTCCATGTAGTGCATGTGAACAATGAAACTTACCAAATGGGAAAAGTAACTAAAATTTACGCGCTCACATTTTTAACACAAAGGTCTTTTCTTAGAGAGCTTTATCACTAAATTTTATTTATTACCTGTAGTATTACCGAAGATAAAATATATACTATCGAAAATGTCATTCTAGTTTTGGCGTTGAAATTATCAAAAACATATTACTGATAAAGTTACTTGAATGAATTATCAGATAAAAGAAAAAAGAAGTTCATTGATTCATAAAGATAATCAAACCTTAAGCAAACAAACATGTTAAATTATTTTTTGCAGAGCAATATAGAAATATAAGAAAGGCGTATCATTTTTACGGGCTCCAATGAATAAAATATATGAATATAAGAACCATAAATAATGCACTCAACAGTTAATCTCTAATATGTTAACAAAAACTCGTAAGGACGTCCTTTCTACAAATGTAAACTGAAATTGACTACCATATTTTTGCAACTATTTCCATCTTAATGTTTGGCATCTTACGTTTTTTATATACTTGATTCGTACTATAGTTTCTTCGGAACTTAATTTTATCATCTTATTTAAGACATTTGTAGCTTTTCCTGTTCGGCAAAATCATATGTAGAATTGAGAAAACACAATCTACATCATTATCTTTATTCTTTCTCACACTTGTGACTTCCTCTTATTTCTTAACTACGTTGTTGAACGATACAGGCTGAAGAAAAGAGGGAAAGGGTGGCAGAGGATGTCCGTAATGGCATATCGGCAAGAGGGAGCAGCTGGAGGCTTGGCACGAGTCACCCCACTACAGAAGAAGCTATAGCGAAGGAAGAGTACACTTTATGAGCAAGAAAGGAAGAAGACTACTAAAAAGATTCAAGGGAGAAGAGTCGCCTTTTGTAGACCCTGGGAGGAAGACTGTCACTGGAAAGTAAAGGCAAGCGATGTTTGATGAAGATAGAGCAGATGTAAAGTGATAGAAAGTTATCCAAGGGAGAATTAAAGAAAACTAAAGTTTTAAATTAAGAAGTTGAAAATTCTAAAAATGATTTGAGAAAATGAAAAAAATAGAATTTTTGTCAAAATTTTACAAAAATTAAAGATACAACACATAGTGGAAGAATAAAATTCAGGGAGATAATATTATTATATAAAAAAATTAATAATAGGCAATGAAGAGAATAAGAATCTTGTAAATATTACAAACAATTTCAAGATTTGATCAACATAATTCACTCACTAGCCAAGGTTTTGCGTATATTCTCATCAACCCCAGAGCTAAATGAGGTGGACTTACGAGTCAAATATTTTATGAGTAGCGAGAGTATTGTCGAAAGTGTTTCTTTCATTTTGCTACATAAATTGTGATAGTATCTAGAAATGTAGGGTTATTAATATTTTCACCCTTATTCTCGTGCTGCAGGTCTAAATATCCGATTGAGATGTGATTATTCTGGCCATTAATAAAATACACTGGAAGCATTGGTAATTTAGTTAAATGACTTATTTAAATTAAATCTTCAAGAATTTCCGTAATTGGTTTGTCATGAATATTTTACAAAAGAAAAAACGATACAATTTTGCAATTATATTTATTGTAAATTTCCACTGTTTCATAGCATGACGAAAAATTCCGCCAATGAAAGAAGCAAGGAAGCTTTTCGGATGCGAATGCCGAATAGAGGGTGGTGGTAGAAAGAAGAAGCAGTGAGGAACCGGCGGGTCGGGGAAGGTGGAAGGTAGGAGGGGGAGGGGGGCGTATCCGCGCATCCCCTGGCTTGCGCCGCGTCGTAATGCGCGCAGCAGGGCGGCAATTTCCCTTAGGCCTGGCACTTTGCATACATATGGAGCCACAGGCGGCGATGGAGGTGGCTGAGTCTGGGCAGCGGTCGAAAGGAGGAGGTTAGTGTTGGAAGCAGAAACTCTGAGGTTGCCATCGCCTCAAGATACTGTGGGAGAAGTGTACAATGTACTGAGGTTTCAAATATGTCAGCGAAAAATGTAGAATTAATTGGCAATGCAGCATTAATGTAGATACACAAAATTTTAAGGGTTAAAAAAAATTTAAGAGTTACACTCTTTGCAGCATTGTTTGCCGAAGATTTTTAACACTGAGAATTCGTATGAAGATATTTAATTCATGTTAATGTTGTGATATGTGTTTTTGTGTAAGTATTAATCAATGTTCTAACTAAACCAGTATCTTGCAAAATTACTTGTAGTAGTTTCCTGTTTCATTGTAAAAAAATATCTCAATCAGAAAGACAGATGACAGTTTTTCTACAAAGTATTTACTAAATTAATATCCTACATTTATTGCAATAATGTTCTCTAAAGTTGCACTAAAAATAGCAACGATAAAGTTAAGGAATGATGATACCATGATTCACAAATTAAATGATTTTCACAGCTTACAAACAACAATATTACTACAGGATAATAATTTACTAAATCATGAATAGTAATAATGATTAATACATACTTTTCGCAGATTATTTTACATTAACATTCGATCAACTTTTTACTCTAGGCGTAAGAAAATTAGAGCGTACATAGTTTATCATTTCATTGCAGACAATTCAAAACCACAATATAATCTCCGATCCCATAGAGATAGTATGAGATATTAAAAATATTTCATCCTTCAAATATTGCAGCACCAACTTGTCTTGTAGGGCAGTCGTGCACAGTTGTGTTTCTTGTCCCTAAAGCTCTCGGTAGAATCAGCTTCTCTCCTGACAAGTCTAGCAAGCAGGCACGAACGCCACCCGCAACACAGATTGTGGTTGCGGGCGCACAGTGACGGAGAAGCAGGCGCAGTTGACGGAGAAGGCGAGAAGGAAGCAAGGAAACGTTGCGAGTGACGGAAACGGAGACAGAAATTATGTGCTGACGGGGACCGAACGAGTGTGTATTATCGAGGGAATCAAATACTCTCATTAAGGAGATCAATCATAATTCTAGATAACAGTCGCTCTAGCAGCTTTCAAAGAGAAAAAACATACTTCATATCGCAATGTACAGAAATAAAACAAGATAAGTCAAAATAGGTAAAAAAGGATATAATAGTAGTACTATAATAAACATATTCATTTTCGTAATATCAATAAAATATATATACGTGAAATGTCTATGATTTTTCTAATCATTAGGAGATACAAGAACTTCTGTTAGGAAGTTTTGAACACCACATCGCAGCTATTAAATTTTAAATACAGTCAGTAATTTACCACAGCTTTAGCTAATCAGGATTTTCAGTAACAATTTGGATTTTCTGCATAATTACGTTCATTGCAAATTGCGTCGAGTATAATCGCGTTAAATAATAATCCAATTTAGTAAACTCGACAAATAAATTGATTGTGATTTATATAACCTACTCTTAAAGGTTTGTTTTAAAAAGATAATGAAAAATTGTTCACTACATTTTCTTCCTTGAAACACAAACGAGAAAAAACATTAAAGAAGACTAATCGAAAAAAAACAACATTAAAAGACAGAAATGAAAATGGACTTACTCTAATATCGAGATGCAACGTGTGATAATGTTAGTTGGTTCTCTGCGATGGGTTCCATGTTGAAGGAACAACTATAAATTTTGTGTGTCTAGAAATTCGATGTGACATCACTGTAAAATAAAGGAAAATGTAGAACGAGAAATAAAAATAAACAGGATTAACAACAATAAAGATGAGATGTTCAAGCAAGAGGAAAGTAGGATGATATAGAAAACTGCACGAAAAAATGGATGAAGGAAGAAGAATATAACAATATAAGTAGGAATGCATGAAGATGATTACTGAGAAAGCACAGGTCCCAGTAAAGTGATGCTGCCACCAGCTGAGGAGCTGTCTCCAGACGAGAGGGAGATGTGTCTCCGCAGAGCGGCGCTACAGGCGCAGGCACTTAACATGCGTACGGCGATGTTCTCGCGCCCTCCCAACATCCTCTTGCACGCCCACTGCGGCGGCCGCCCACGGCGACGCGGTTGCTCGCGTCTCCCTCACTCCCCACTCCTCTCGCACTTCGGTTGCGGCTGCTGTCTCCCCCGTCGCGTCGTCGCTAGGGTCATGATGGCCCTTACTCTCCACTCCATCACTGTCGTCGAATTAATACATCGTCAATATACTTACTGGGGGCGTAATCTGTATTAGTGCCACGTAGAACACAAACGTAAGTTCTTGTTCTCCCAATATACGAGCATAAAAGTTTTCACAAATGTGCAAAATAATAGTACTTTTTATATTTCCAGCGCAGTTTATACTAGCCAATTTTTCTTGACTTCTCCAAAGACCTATCTCGCTTTTAGATTACTACCGCTGTCCCTTGATCATTCAAGTAATGTACTCTATTTTTTATAAACAATATCGTAACTTATTTGCCTCCACTTCGTGTTTCTCTTGATACAAACACTTAATAACTTCTTTTTCGAAAATAAATTAAACTACTGAAAGTTAAATATTAATGTATCTATCACAACCTCTAAATGGTTTAGTTTAAATAGTTTGAATTTTTAGATCAAGATTTTTAGTCACGTCTACAATATCTTGAAAGTGTGTACCAGACATCTGTCTACATTTTTTAACGAAACGATCATCATACATTTCTACAGCAATTCTTTATCTTATTCTCTGATTGTTTTACAAAAAGTGTCTTAATTTAAACGTACATCAATATACTGAAATGTACATTACAATATAAACTAAATCAAACTTTCGAGAAAAGAACATAAGAATAAAAAAGAAAACAAAGAATTATTCGAATCCTCCAATCAACTGCCTCCAATCAACGTGCACAAGCAAAAACTACGTGATAAAATTAATATATGGTCTCTAAATATGCGTTGTCGCACAAAAGTGAGCAAATGGCTTGAAGTGTATTTTCTCACTTGATTAAATGATTTCGTAAAACGTCTAAGAAAGAGGTTCTTCTCTCCACTTTCTTCTGAAAATATCCATGAATTGTTAATGTTACTTCATGCTGAATCTATGTTTAGTTCACCTGCATTCTCCATCATCAAAGTGCAGGTGATGCGAACGTGCACGATTCCCGTCCCCATCCCCGCCATGGAAGTGCGTCGCGAGAGCTCCTGCGCCATCCATCTCGGTGCGCTCTCAGAATTTCACACTACGTCCCCGTTTCCCCTCCGCCCTTCCAGAAGACGGAAGGAAAGCTTACAACGACCGTGATTAAAGCGAGACTCGCACGTCGCGAGATTCTCAAGATGCGAGAGCAGAGATCGTTAAGAGGATTTTCAAGACTGTATAAATCTATCAAATAGGAAGATATGGCTTGCATGATATGTTGGGCTCAATTTCTTTCAAAACATATTATGCAACACTTTTCTATATTTCCTTCTTAGAGTAAAAATTCGCCAACCATCTAATTTTACAAATAACTTATTTACCCGGTTTCTTATGGTTTTACATCCCTTGAACCAATTAATAGATTGTTCATTTAAGTTTTAAACCACCGGAAGGATAATAATAATAATAATAATAATAATAATAATAATAATAAATTTATTGACAAAAAAGCAGTACAAACTGCGTATGACCATGTGGAGGACAATAAACTAATTTACTTATTTACTTAATAAATCACGACAATGAAATAAGAAGCAGGTTGTAAGATGAAAACTGTAACAAACGTACGACATAATATCTGTAAGCCCAATTTCAAATCAAAGTAAGCCCCATTTCCATAGGTGCTGGGGCGTGATAGTTCAAACCTTTCCTATTATTTTATTTTATCCAGAAGATTCAGTGTCACTGCACTTCGGATCTTTAACATTTCCAAGGGATGCAATTAATGGTAACTTCAATTTGGTAAACATACAATTATCGTAGAGGCATAAGTGGGTGTTGTAGACAAGTTTAGTACGTTTACACACTTGTTAAGGGACATAAATTAATCGTACAGCAACAACATGGTGAAGAAGTGGATTATCGAGAAAAAAAGAAACAATTCCACAATGGACGAGAAAAATAAAATCAGTTTCAAGCTTTTTTGCTAATACAATTTATATTCGCGTTTCTTATTCTTATAAAAACATTTCTGATATAAGTCAGGGTTGACTAGGACAGGAAAGAATTTGAGGGGTTTTACCAACAAAGTTCTTTAATTTCATTATAAATCATTTGTTCCGCATTACTGAAGTATACAATTAATAAGAAACAGGGTTTTTATTTACACCGCAAAAAAATGACATGAAAATATACATTCTACCCATATTTAGCTTCAAACATTGTAATATATAATTTTATTTAACGGAAATTTTAGGTACTTCAGTATATTAATTTTTTTTTTGGAGTTGTTAACGTTCCAAAAGAAATTTTAAATCATCAACATACACAAAATGGAAACATTTACGTCATTAGTACAACAATCATACCATATTGCACACCTAACATTTCATGAGCGAATCATTTAACATGAACCCTCATTCATTATTCTATCTTGGCAATTCTATTCTCCCTGCGGAGTGAGATTCCAACCCCAACAGCCACATAGAAGATTTTACATAAAAGTATCAAGAATTTCCATAATAATACCGTTGTTCATTTCTATGGCAACAACTAACTTTTAAATGTCATTTGCAACCACTTTTAGATGTTTCTTACACACCCTCAGAGACTGCTTCCAGGACATAAATGTGCGTTGCTACACGGGCAATTTACTCTGATCATAAATTTTCTTTCCTTTCTTCTCATAAGCATAATATACACGAAAAAAATATTTTAAAATGTTGAGATTTTATTGTAATTAGTTTCCTTAACATACATTAAATGAAATACGTGATGAGAATATCACGCTGTGCTACTTGAAATGGATTTCTATACAATATTAAAATTATGTCTTTCGATGATATAGAAAAATGTGTCATGCATCAATTTAACTGCAATGAGCGCTGATAAAATCACCTGGCACGGAAGATAGCAAAGTTCATTAGTGTCATACAGACATTTTATATTGCAAACAGTGAAATTGACCAGTGACTCGTTTAATGGATATTATGGTCTACCATGACTCAAAATATATGCTTGGACAGGAAACGGCGTGTTACTATGAATATAGACATACCAGTACTACCCAAAGAAATACATTTCCCTAATTTGGTAATTAGTTGTAAAAAAACGTATAAAAACAAATTTCTAATGTATGTGAAGTTAATCGTTCATACCTAGTAAATATAAATAAATAGCTATCAGCAAAAATAACAGTTTAAAAGTGTAATATATGGTATTTCGGATACTTCGAGAATATGTCAGCATGGATTCGATCTCGTTTCATCACAATGTTACTATTAGTACAATGATCCCATCGGTATCCTCGTCGTTCCCACAATGAAACCATTGCAATACTCTCTTCTCTGGCCTACCTATTCCATTCTATAGAAAAGCACCTCAAACACCTCGAACGTCACGCACAATAAGCACAAGAAAAAGCTCTAGTGGGGGAGAGTCATCGTAAATGAGTAGCGGCTGGTCCAAAACGGACCCTTCTGCGCGCTGCACCTCTGACCGTATACAGTTTGCCCGTTGTGGCGGAAAGAAACCGGCGTGTAGCGCAGACCTTAATCCGGACTCCGCGCGCCAACTTCTTTAAGCCGAATTTACGTCCGCGCAGCACTCTCTGCTCTGGAGTCACCAGTGCGCCAACCACCTTCGCGCTACAGCGAGGCTTCGTTTAAACAGCTTCATAATGATAATGAATTATTTGCAGTAGTTTATAATATCAATTGTAAATTCAAATATTTCATATGGCCTCGTGGGCAAAGAGTATCAGGAAATGATAATTTTAATAGTTGCCTTTGATGCATGCAACATACTGCCAAGAGGTCGATTCTCCAATGGTTAAGGGGTTAGTCATGCTTTGCTCAACACCAATTAACTCCGTTTTCAATTCCCGGCGGGACAAGAAAAAGTTTTTGTAGTTTTTCACATTAACGTCCCAGCTCATATAACATAACCCAGCTAACCGGCCCACCTACTAACAACAACATTACCACCCACCTCTATCTCCTATCGACCCATGCAGATAAGCTTCAGTAGCACGCTACATTTCCTATTTACAAATACAACAATAAAAAAGTTAAAATAAAAGTTATGCCTTAGAAAAACTATAAAATTTGTTAACACGTTTGTTTAACCTCTTGAAACAATACCACATTTACGTTCTGTTATTGAACGGTATATACTGCAAAACAATAAAGAGACGTATCTCCAATGTTTAAAACAAACTATACTTGAGATTTTGAAGAGTCAGCTATCAAGAATGAATTCTTTAAAAAGGTTCTTAACCATTAAAGAATAAAGTTCTGTATCAATATGTACCTCAGCAGTTACTTTTGGAAATATTTTGTATATATTTCTTGAATGTAGTTAGTATTACTAGTATTTATTTAGATCATTCAAATAAAATCCAACTCGTTGAACTCAATGATTGTTATTCTTTTTTCAGCCCCTCACTTCTATCAGGGATTTTATTACTACTTTTTATAAAGATTGTCTTATTTTCTCTTCTTTCGTCTGTTAATTAAGGCTTCTTTAGATGATTATATTTTAAGCTACGAAAGCCGCAACACGTTATGGTTCAGTATAAGAGCGATTCGCAATACCCCTCTGGTTTATCGTAGAACGCTAAGCCATTCTTTCATGAAGGTACATTATCTCATTAGAGATCCTCGTAAATTGAGTACTCAATGACAGAATACTGCCACTACAAGTTGTACAAACCAACACGTCCGCATTCAAGACTGACAAATCAATCAACGTGATTTGTCGTTTTCATATACTTTTTATCATTTTACTTGTTTTAGAACTCTCCAATCCAATTACTAGTCAGAACTATTACATGCATTGTTTTTTAGAGTAGTCCATTTCTAAAGAAGTGTAAATTCTAATTTCAAGGGATTAATTACACTTGAAAATAAATATATTAATAATAATCTCGTATCGTTGCAAGGAAGCCCGGATTAAACGATCTCTGTTCTAAAATTCCGAATAAAGCAAACTAAATCACAGAATAGTTTTTTTCTTCCATGAAACACATGGACACATTGACTTATGTTCCACATTACAATATTACTATTAGATATATTTACAACATAAATATATACTTAAAAATTTATATCTTTTTTTACATTTTAAAAACATTAAACAGACGTGAAAAGTAGATATCACGTAGGTATCTAAAATAGTAAGTTTCTGAAGCAAAGAGTAATTAATATAGAAATAACGAAAAGCTCACCGACTCCCAAGTCGTATATAAACATCTCTATATTTTGGGAATGAATTACATCGTTTCAAAAGTTTTTCTTTACTTTAATTCCAAACGTATTTTTAGTATTTATGTTCCTTAAAATATAGAATTCTAGAACGACAAGGGGTAATTCACGTTTGTAAGGATAAATACTAAATTTGAACTCTAGGTTCAATGTAATATCCTTGACACACAACAATGGGGGTAAACGTTGAATGGAATTTATCTATTTTATTTAGTAAATATAGCTCTGTTTTAAATTAGATAAAAACCGAACTGAGACGTACTCTTACATTATTTTCAAGTGATAAAAAGAGTTTTAAAGAATCCGACCAAAAAACTGTGTATTTCCCTTATTGAGAATGTACACAAAATTACTGTGTAATCATATGAAATTGAAACATTAATGTACCTCGAGTTCACCACTTTCGATCATAAATTGCCAACCTCAAGTCAGCTTCATCCCATCAAAACATCTCTACATCCATTCATGACTAACAGTCACGAACGTAAAGCGGAATTTGCATGCTCAGATCCCAAACGATCTAACGTATCGATATCCATGCAGAAGGATGAACCGTACTGAATATATTGCTTCAAATTGCACGATCGCGAACGGCCTGAGGCAGTCAGACCGGAAGTGAAGTGGGAAGAGAGAGAGGGCGGATGTGAGGGTGGAAATGGAAGGAGTGTAGGTTGAGAGGTGCCGCCACGCACACCAATGACCGTCGACTATTCCGTTGCGCGGATTTGAGATACACCTCAGGGAATTCATCATGGATGCAGGTCAACTTCAACTGTTCGTAATGGCATCCTCATTCTATTTTCGTCCACGCTGCTGCCCGGTCGACTGTAATCTACCTCAATTTTAGCGCGCTAATTGTTTTATAGCTGTACTTCTTTTTCCCAACGAAATTGATGTTACACTGATTTACACCAAGCCGAGAAAAATATGGTACTGTTACTTTCTACTTTAGGAAATCATAAAACTGAACTCATAAACAAGTGAGTTATTTATTGCTTACGTAGGCGCATTGAATACTCTTAACCAAGACGATATATATCACTAGAAATAATTTATATTCCTGAAGAAAAACAATAAAATAATAAGAAAAAAATCCATATCAAAAATTTCAATGTTAAAACCAAAATGATCAAATTAAAATACACATTACATAATTCATTTCATTTTTTTACTGATACAAGTAGAATATAATCTCAACTGTATTATGTGCTATTGAAATGATTATTTGTTGTCTTTAAATGATTCGTGAAATGTGTTGGAATGATTCATGAAATTATGTGATTGTGTTTTACTGGTTTCAGGTAAGGGGCTTCACGAATTTGCTATATTAGGAGGGCGTATTTCATTCTTGAAAGAATGAGATTTTTCACAGCTAAGGTAAGATGAATATAATACACATTCTTATACTAAGATACTCGAGAAATACGTACAGAAAAGCAATAACATATTCAACTCTGCATAGAAAATCCAATGTAGGTCATCAATGTAAAATATCTTTAGTAGATTAGTAATACTTGAGTTTCAAGTGAACAAAAAACTAATATATAGGCAAATATAATGTATGTCACGTCGAGAAATTGATCAAGAATATCTTTAATTAGCAACATTATAAAAGGAAAAGTATTTTTATAACTGTTACATAAAACACTTATATAAAACAGTTGGGATGATAGAAATGATGACTATTTTCTTTCAAACTTTATGCCATGAGAGAGAATTTCGATAATAAATACATCAATAAGGAAATACCAGGTAATAATTACGAAAATTGTAAACTTTGTTAGAAAAAGTACAATGCTAATATTGCATCAATAATTTTCGTTCAATTTCATCGTAATCGTCTACTAAATTAGATTAAGTTACGAAAATTAGTAGAATAAATTCTAATAAATATTCAGTTAATACAATATTGGTTAATTAAGTAAACCATCAAAATTATTTTGAAACATATCAACAATATTAGAAAAAATTAAACATAATATTAACATTAATAAGACAATTTAATAACCATTTGCTTAAAATCAATACAATCTAATAGAATAATCGAATCAATTATAGATGAAAGTTGATAAAACTTTGCGTTACTTGCGCAGATGTACTTTGAGCGTCCAGTAAATAAATAAATTCGCAATCATTAATAACAAGAGATCAGCTACTACTGTAATAACTCTACTAGAAATATTTTTACTAATTTAATGTTAAAACATTCACAGGTTACAATATGCATGAGTTTAAAAATGTCCTATTATTTAATCATTTATTTTGTCTTACATAACGGTTAATTAAACAATACACATTTAAATGTACATCCATTTTGTAATGATTGCGCACCCAGAAAAAAATTGTCAACAATGGGGAGTATTAAGAGAAAAATTAACATTCAGCTTTAAAGGTTTGAATTACTATGAGATTGTTCCACGTCACAAGAAGAACAGAGAAACCGTTTTCAAATTGGTCGTTTCATCTTCCATTGACAGCACTGAAATCCATTCATTCTGTTTCGAAAGGGAGCCATTTGTCTTCGTCCTTCTGGGGAAGATTATGAGAGAGAAAAATTAGAGTTTATATTCCTGGAATAACAGCTTAAAAAAGCTAACATTCAGAAAAGCTATGTTGCGAGGGTTCCATTACTCTCATTCTTTCGGGTAGGTTACGAAAGGAAATACAATAAAACTAACACAATAAAAATAAGAATCTGTCAAATGATTTAATATATTAATATAAGCTATAATCTGTAATAAATTACGGATTCTGATAACACTATTTATAAATAATATTCGTAGTGAACATTATTTATGAGTTTTTAAACGCAATTTGCTTACTAAAAATCTTTATTGCAAATATTTATATCAAGAGATGAATGATCGTTAAAAATTTCGAACACATCACGGTAGATATTCGTTTATCTGGCACTAATTTATCCGTATCAGTTTCATTATCAATATTTATACTTTCATTACATATTTTGCTCTTTTGGATAATTCAAGTTCTGAGTGCAGTAAAAATACCACACGTTTCGACGCGAGATTGGAGTCGTCGTCAAGAGTAAACAAATAGTGATAAAAATTATCATTATACATATCTGGATTATATATTGGGAGTAAATAGTAAAATTTTCAATGCGGTAATTCGTAATTCCCTCTTGATTTATAATATCAGTAACAAATTAATGAATACGTATCGGGTATCGTTGTAATTGCCAGGAAAATGTGTGCCCGTTGGTCGTCTGTATCATATATCAAGTTGACCGTTACATAATGAATCTCCACCTACTTTTTAATTTTCTTTTTCATATTTTTTTCGAATTATCGATCATCGGGACTACTGCCAGACCCAGTTAGTCAGGATAAACTAGCTTCACCCAAACACTAAAAATTTTAAGAATGGAAGTAAAATGTTAACATTCAAGCCTAGCAGATTCTATGTTCAATCTAAAGAATCTATCTCCTAAAACTATTTCATTTTATGAATCATTTCGTAACTTCCAATAAATAAATAAACTTTATTGTCAAAATAGCAGTTACAAACTGCGCATGACCACGTAGGGGATAACACACTAAATAACTCCGAAAACAAGCAAGGGACCATTCCATCAATTCCGGACAAGGGCCCGAGGGCAGAGGTGGTTTTAGTACTTAGAAAAATATATTTAATAAAATAAGTACTGTCATCCATTTATTATTCCAAAATGAATATTCGGTATTATGTGCAGTGAAAATTCGAGATTAATGATAATGAAAGTATTAAATGACATTCCCGCCTATCCTGAAGGACAACTGGAGAAAAACCATAATATATGCAATCATGCCAAGGTTGCGCACAGTTATAAATATACTATTAAAAATAAAAAGGATAAAAAATAACATGCACGGAAAAAGGAATTTAATCAGTATTTAGCGTACATTAACAATTGCGTATAAAAGTTTACTTCATACAGCATTTGTAAGTTTCCATACAAAAACGGAAAGATTTGTCAAACAAACGTAATAATAATTTTCTTGTGTTATAAACGCTCAACTGGATCTCGTCGTCGGAATAAAATACTTTTAAAACATTTTTCTGCGTCACATCACCGCATTCGTTACACAGTGGGAACTTCCTTGTTCAAAACAAGAGCCGCAGTGCAGTAACGGGCGTATGGAATTAGCTTTGATGTATTTGAACTCGTTCCTTACTAATGACATTCGTGCGTTTGGGCGAAGATTAGCGTTCTGTTCCTGTTCTGATGTGCCAGATATTTAGAGTCGTCCGAAGTCTGGTTAAAACAAGGCGTACGTGTTTGTTACTGCAGAAAAAACAGACATTGAGAAAGATTGGAATCGGAAATCTGGAATTTCCGAGAAGCACCTAAATTAACGACTGCAGAATTGATTTTTTCATCAAACTCAGCCTAGTGGTTCTTCCAGAACAAAACACGTACGCTCATAACGTAGTTGAATTGAATTGGAAAGTGTACAGTTTCATATCTTCCCGACATCGGGTCTGTAGGTTATTTTCCATTCGTCATATATCGTGCTGGGTAATAAAGATATAGGGTTTGGATGTCAGTGTGTTTTGATGAATTGAAGTAAAATGGAAAATTCTACTAGCAGAGAAGCAGTTCACGTATTTATGGACTGGCTCGTAAATATCGGAAGTGGTTAGGAGTAGGTCGTACTAAAAGATTGAAATCTGAAATAACAACACTTTAAAAAAATTATTAAAGAACACTGAATGACCAAAAGATATTGAAAAATAAAACATATTGTGAGAGTTACAATTTGGAAGTATACGACATCTACAAATACTTAAATAAACATGTATTTCAAAAATCACATCTTGATCTCAACTGCAATTCTACAGATCAAGATTAAGATAATGCGACATTTAAAAAGTTTGGTAAGCATATTTGTAGAAACTCTTTACGGCTTTTAATTTTTAATCCTTCTTCCATTTATATTTGCATTTAACACTTTCCGTCTTAAAACAATATTCGAAATGCATTAACTTTCGGTCAGATGAAAACGGCGACTATCCGGCAATTTTACCCGGGGTTGTTAACCACTACATCACTTTGATCGCTGGGTTGTTAACCACTACACCATCCGTTTGCCTTCCATAAATGTACACAATTTCCACCCAGACCTATGGGTGGTGTAGTGATCAAGTAGATAAGTTAACACATATCTTCTCCACAAGTAGGTTCGCGGAAGAAATATATGCATATTATTCAATATAACTTCTAAATTAGTTATAGTTTACGTATATCTTCATCAAGGTTGCATCGATATTTATGGACTCGTAGAAAAGAGTGTCGGCAGTGCTATTCAGTAATTATTTCACATTCCTATAAATATTCGTTCGATTGGCAGAGAGTAATTCCAAGAATTAATGAATAAAACATGTGGTTTGAAAAACCTTAATGTGAATGAATAATTAGACTGCTTTAAATGGTCGATGACTTATGCTATAATCAATACTTTACCAATACTTCTCATACGAAATGAAATGCTAAGTAACTAACAGTTTCATCAATCCGGTATTGAAAACATTCATGATTGATGCTGTTTTGATACCTCAAATAATACCGATATTTATCGACTATGAAATTGTCCCTCATCAATCAAAGCATTATATTAAAAAAAATATTCAAACGACTCTAAAAAATATGAGTTATTTCTTCCTTACAATTGAGCTTATAAAAACACAAAAGAATATATTGTTTTTGTGTGGCTTTAGGGCTCGTCAACGTCAAGGTTATTAGAGCCCTTAACTGAAGAAAATTTCCGTGTCATAAAACACGAGTAAAAAACTCGTCGAAACGCAACGACTATGTATTACATTGTGTACATCTTTGCCATTCCGAGAGGAAAAAATCCCATGTCTGCTGGTCACGTTCCTATTAATCTAATATGATATGTATTGTGCGAAAAATGTCTTTCATTTTAAAAGAAGTCCGTGGATGAAGCTACAAAGAATGATCAGAAACAAATAAACATGAAGCAGCACGAAACACAATGTTTTAAATATATAAGGTGATGGGATTTTTGAGGGAATAACACATTGACACGACGATGCCCAAGGGATGAATAACCTACACCCAACTCAAAAGTATCTACCGCATGATACACATGGGTGAGCTGCGGGTTGACTCCATAACTCAATTGCATTTCCGAAATCCAGGAACATAAGTTTACGTTTGTCTTCTGAAAGAAATCAGTTTCCTAATACACTCGTAACCAAACATAGGAGACGATCAACTATCTGTGGCTTGAATTCCCGGATAAAAAAGAAGGAATTTCCTCTAAAAATGGGAAGTAGTTTAAGAAATCTGCTACGGTCCATTGGGTTCGAATTATTACCTCACTCTGTGCTCACAACGTGTTTAACTCTGTGGTAAACTACAACCGGCTGAGTCAGTATAATACTTCTTCCCAAGTTGAACTTTTCTTTTTGGTCAGAACAGATCTTAAAACTTAAACCAGAGAATAGGCAGAAGTTCTTTTACAATTATGAGTCTCACAAAAATCAGTATCTCACTAAAACCGAAAAATTCATCAAACCCTTCCGGATGACTAATTTGAAAATTTTATTTCTAAATTCTATAGACATAAGTATGACTAGTTTCCATAAGTTCCAGATATTCCAAAATTTCCCTTTATGAATAAAGTAAAACTAATTCAATTACTAAAATGCAATATAATGCCAGTCTGTTATTTAACGAAACTATTGCAAATCGTAACCTGAATTATATTCACAATTGAGACATGTAAATAGAAAACGTTCCATAAGCTAAAAGAAAACCAAACTTTTTCTCACAGGAAATGTCAATGCTGCGGTAATTGTTGTTAAGTGCCTTCTGTTGATAGGTTCATAGCTATGACTGTCAAAATATATCGTGGGCATTTACTTGGCTAACATATATTACGCAATAACAGTCGGGGAATTCGATATTAAAATATATTCCCATGTACTTTATTTGCTAAGTTTCAATAATTTGTCGCAACGCCATGCAAAATGAAGGTTACCAGGCGTGGTACATACACTATTTGGAATACTATCCGTAATATTTGTACTGTTTTTTGGAAATCAGGTGTGACATTTAAACATAACTCGACATTTTAATTATTTGGCACTTACAATGGTTTCAACCGAACACCTTTAATTTTGATAAAATTTATTTCTTTTAAGTTCCATTAGTTGCAACTTGACACAAGTAATCAATTATCATTTTTCCATAATATTTCATAACCAACTATGGCATTTTATCAGATTTCATGATTATAAAACATGTTTGCCAAATAAAACGTTTCCCATTTACATGCCAAAATTGTAAATTGTATCCTAGACAGTTTAACCCACAAAATAGATTAATTTCAACAATATTTTAAATATATTTTTCAACTTTTAAAAATAGTGTAAAGAACTGTTTTCAGGAAATTAGGTCAATTAACTGTATAATGTATAATTTGCACATCAAACATCAATTTATGATATCAATATTTCCAATCGAACAATTTTTTACAGGTCTTTTGTACTGTGAAAAATTGTACCCGGAATGCCGTCAGCTAAGGTATTTATCACAATAAGCTTTTTGCCACAAAGGACTTTTGGTTGCTTACTTTAGTCTATAAATCCAATTTGATTCTCATCTATCCTTTGATAAAGTTGAACACGTAGAGAAGCAGCTATAAAAAGAAGATATGGTAGCAAAGAAAATGAACGAGTGGATTGAAGACAGTGCAGGCGTAGAATTGGATTTATAGACTGAAGACAGCGCGCAGATGGAAGACGATGGAAGTAAATGGAACACAATGATATCGAACGACCGTAAAGAAGGAACTCTCGATTGCTGGTAGGGGGTACTGTGCAGTCTTTTATTCAACCCTCCTTTATCCAAATTTTCACATAGTTTGATTGATAGATATCTCCACAAAAACTACCCTCCAACCTTCCAGTCTAACCTGGCGAAGCATATGTTCAATGAACTGTCATTACTTGCAAAGGAATATTACTAACAACCGAGCGCGAGGGGTGGATAAAATTAGAAAAAAACTGAAAAAAAGACAAAGAAATGGATCTTCTAGATCGAATTAATTTCGTAAATGTAGATAAACCAAATGATTCAGTTTTGATAATCGGATAAATCCAACATACCTTAAGTAGATATTAGGTAAGTTAAAGAGTTGTACATTTTCACTGCAAGAATAGAAAAATTGTAATTTGTTAATGTACATGTTACATATAGTGCGAGAAAGTCGAAGTAGTTATTTACTTTATGCAGTGCACAGTATTACGAACTAAAGCATAAAATACAATTTGCAAAACAAAACTAAATACAACACCATATTATCATTTTCGGTATTGTCAGTATTTTATGTCTTCCGAATCACTTCCAGATGTAATTCGTTTGGGTGAACAAGATTGTCTCTATTGTGTTAACGCTACCAAAGTAATATTTCTGCAATGAGTAAGTAAAGTGAGCGCTACCCTGGTAACTACGAAATCAGTGAATACGAAATATATTTAGATGAACATAAAACATAAAATTTTCCACATAATAAATTATTTATTACATTTACTTATTTAGATGCATGATCAATTATTTTATCTTTAATTTTACGTGATTCTTCAATACACTTTAACCAAACAAGATTTTATCATCTGCTTAAAACATGCATCATAAAATACTATACTGACATAACCACTCTCCTAATATGACCAAATTTTATTTAACAATTTAAAAACGTATATGTAATACTCAAAACATCGAGAACAATTGATAAATTTCAAAACGTTATCCCATGAAAATTTAGTTATTTTTACTTTATACTTTATACTACTAAATTTTTACTTTATACATTTACCATCATTACAGTTCCTAGTAAAAATCAAAATTATTTACATAAATTTCTCAGTTGTAAACTAATAACAAAATATTATTGCATACCTTCTTTTGACATTGAATGATTAATATTTTTAACTATAATAGACTATTAAATGACACAGCATAAAATAAATGGTAACTACACAATGATATAATTGATTCAGAGAAATTTTAAACCACAGGAAAAATATAAAATCTATACCGTAATCCGGGCAGCAGTAATAATTAAACAAATTCAATGGAATTAAATTCGCGAATAACCATGCTCTATAATACATGTACTGAATGTTATCTTGCAGCTTAACGTCCATGAAATTTCGTGAGACAATTTTGTATTGTACGAAATACGTATTTTTCATGTAATACGACTGTCTACTACAAAAAACCCATGTTATGGACTTTTCTTGCATTTTGGCACTTTACAAAAATAATAATCATGCATGTATGTTCCCACAACAGGTCCTGAGGATACGTAGAGTCGCGAAGACTAGGTCTACAACTTCTTGACCTGAGAGAGAGAGAGAGAGATGATGATGATGATGGGATAGCAATATGCAGCTCTACCACCAAGGAAAAGTTGCCATTCATTTTGAAGCAGACTGAGTAGGGTCATCAATCTAAACGTAGAGAAATGAGAGAAAATTCCATTTTATCTCACAGATATGTGTTATTTACTATCTAAAACTTTTACGAGTTAACCATTCAGATGAATGGCGTTCAAAAATTAATATAAACTTGTACAGGGATACTTCACCAATGAACATATTCACATTTGTTAGTTGAAATCTCCCTTAGGTAAAACATAATTTTCCATAGGTTTGAACAGAAAATGGTGTCAATCATTCTGAATGGTGAAAACTATTTACAATTGTTTCATAAAATACAAATGTTTCATAAAATAGTTTATCTATGTCAGTAAGTTTCCTTTTCCTGTATATTAGAACAAGACAACTTTCGTTGTACGTTTAATTTGATGATTTTGTTTCATTTAATGAAACAATATTTGCCTTCACAAATGTTTGACTGTATTAATAAACGTAAAGTTTAAACTGACTAAACGTTTTCTGAAGTTATATTACTAAGCTCTTTTAATTGTGATTTCAAATAAATGTTCATGTTCAGTCGAAATTTTAAATCTCCGTTCGTTCATTTTCTTTCTATCCATGTTCGCTCCTATTCACTGATTCATCTTAGCTTCCGCATCGATTACTATCTAAAACTTTTATTAGTTGAATCCGTATTAATCAGCAGAGTCCTCGAACCCAGCCAAAAATTCATCGTTAACAACTAATTCGTTATCCGGGTGAGTAGTAAGTCGAGGTATTACTTGAGTGAAAAAATTAAGTGCAATGCAAAGTAAAGAAGTGATGCGGTCGAAGCCGCAGAGCGTCTAAGCACAGGTTCAACAGCACCTGTGAACGGACAAGAAGCGACTGCGACATGGCTTTGAACCACCATGGGTTTGAGGAAATTACGTCCTTCCGGCGCCCGAACGAGGGGGCATCAGTCGCCGTCTCGGGGTCGTTTAAGAGCTGTCCACCGAAGTCTCACCCACAAGAGATCATCCTCCATTTTCTTACACAGGTGAAGCTCTGTCATGTTTACTGACACTGTAGACACAATTAGCTCTCTTGTATGGGTACTCTTAGCATTTGCATGATGTGGTATAAATGGGTTCAATTTTTTTTATTACTTTTTTTAATTTTTACGATATTTTGCTTCGGGATATGCGTTTTATTAACTTCAACATATTAGTTTCCTTAAAAATTTCCGTTTTACAATTATTTCTTTTTCTTCTTTATAATAGACTTTGTTTCTGTGTTTTATCGAGAACAAGACGGTCTCAACGGGTGTCTTTAACGTTTGTTAATATTCTCAGAACATTTCGTGAACACTCCGTGGCATCCATTTGTTTCTGAAAATTTAACACAAATGATTTTTAAACCCTACCACGATATTTCTTTCCGTTGAACGATATTACACATGTTTTAGAAGTTACTGATACATTGCACTCGCAATCACATTCAAGGATACAATGAGGAATCAATGAATGAGACAATGAATTGATTAGAGTAAGCAGACAATTACTCTCACCAAGTTCATGAGTTCTAATCTCTACAATATCACAAGTTGTCCCGCAAGTTGAATTTCAATGGTAGACTGGGTCCAGAGGTGAATTGGATGGCGCACTTGGTTGCGCATCATCGCTAAGCTGAAGGTCCCTAGTTCGAATCTCGGTCCCGTTTCCCATTTTCGTTCAACATAACTAATTCATAACTACTGATGTTTGAAAATAGCATCATAACCATTATTCATTCTATTTCTTCAACTATTGTACAGCAATTGCCACTTTAATTACTAAAATAATTAATTAGTTCCATTTGAGGTATCTACTTGTAATGAAAAAGTCGCAGGGTGCAATTTACATTATATTAGAGGGAACTCTACTAGTTAGAAACATCGGAAGTCGTCAATACAATCTTCTGGGTTACCCCTACTTTTGTCTCAATTGAATCAATAGCTTTCTGGAGAAAAGAAACGTATTATAAGTTTGATCAATAGTGAGCATTAAACATTTTTTTTTGTACTTCATGTTATATCTCTTCTTCGTGATAATCCAATAGTCATAAATTTTAGAATGTAAATTATAACGATGTTTTGTTTCGAGTTAATAAATTTATTGTCAAAAAACAGTACAAACTGCGTATGACCACGTGGAGGACAATAAACTAATTTACTCTCCGGAAGCAAGCAAGGGACCATCCCATCAATTCCGATCAAGGGCCCTAAGGCAGAGGCGGATTCAAAAATTTCAGCAAAAGTTCCTAGATAAGATAAAAAGTTAGCTGCGAGTTATAATACTAATAGAATGTCAGTATGTTTGTAAGTTCATATAAGCTTTAAGTAATTTTTTTCTCCATACGTAATAGAAAGTAGGTTCAGTATATACCTGTAAGTGTTCATGAAAAGTATGATATATTGTTTCATTTAGCAAATGTAAAATATATATTTATCTCGTGATGAATAGTCTCTCTTGTGTTTGCAAAACTATATGCATTATACGCGTATAATTGTGTTTCTCAAAATACAATGTTATGACTAGAAGTAAAGTATTACTAAATTTAATGGTTTGTGTATTCAATTATTACGCGAAGTATTCATTCTTTCAGGAAGTTTTAAAAATATACGCTGAGCAACACTGTATCTTGAAAATAAAGCAGGAGTTGAAATCACTTTTCTCGTACTAAAACATTAACTCGCACAACTGATCTCCCTTATGCGCGTTAATTATATAATCAATGATGGGATGGAAACGTATTTATTGTTCGAGGCAAGAGAGAATATTAATCAATGAATCAACGAAGAGGAATTTTTTCTAGACTCATGAAGAGAACCATAAAACTTTTCCAATTATTAAAATTATGAAGAAAATTGCTAGATTGCAATAAGAAAGACTTAAGGTATTAAAATGATCACAAAACTATAGAAGAGTCGTAATATGGCTGTATCCACTTGAATCAATTCGGAGCAAACAAAGGGATACAAGTATGACGAAAGAAACTTCCTTTTCCCAAAGATTGATACTTTTTAAAATTCTTTGTATGTCTCCTGCATTTCACGTCAATAAACGTTTTTATGGGAATACCCCAAGTATAAAGTTAATGACTCGAGAGCTACAGCAGTTAGGTAGTTGAAAGAGGGCATTCAATAGCGGGAGCAGCAAATGAAACTTTTCAAGTTTCAGTTTACTCACGGCAGCATTAACAGATTTGTTTGAAAATAATAGTTGCCCATTTCAGTTACCCCATCATTTTGTGGAAGTCCTATTCATAGTATTTTTATTGCATAAAATGTTTTTAGTTGAATAAAAAATATATTTTGATCTACTTAAATTGATGGTTCAATGGGTTCCTAATTGCAAAAACACTCAAAAATACTTAATGTATTCGTAAAATGTACATACAAGAGTTAATGGAGGCAATATGGCGTCACTTAAATCGACACTGGTGTTAATTTCTTCTTCCAAAGAATAGCTGATATCTTCAAGTTCCTACTAAGCTGACTGATTAGAATCGTAATGGAAGGAATAATACACGAGGAAAAAATGGTGAAGCGATGTTCATATTGATTTTTTTGAGAACACTTCCTCACTACCTTCTGCTGTAAGAAAAAAGTCCTGTCCACATATAAAAGAAAAGTTACAAGCTAGACACATTGAAGATCTGTAATGGAAATATTTACGTAAATGAGAGAAAAGTTGATTACGCAAAACACATGCCTCGTCTTCAGAACGCATATGAGGAGAGAAAAGACAGCTTCCCACACTTTTTCAAGATAGATAAATTCATATGTGCACACAGCCCATACCAAACTGCGTAAACGGAGCGAAAGGCTTTTTCAGCGAAGCCAAAATAACACCAGAGAACGCGACGCTCAACTTTTTTCATGTTATCCTCACTCGCTCCCTCTCTTCGGTTGCTTTGAAGTCAACGTAGATGATAAAACACGGTTTACGGAAGATTGATTCCGGAAAAATAAATATACTCTAGTCATTAAAATCTCGTGAACCGAATACTAGATTATTGCGGACGCATTGCCACGTACGTTTTTTTTTATATTTTGTGTGCATACCGGAGCAGTTGATAAAAGAGATTTACCGATTTACAAAAATACTGCCGCTGCAACTGAGCACACTGCAATATGGCAATGAGTGTATGTACGAAGCGAGAGATGAAAGTGGGAAAGGGGTATCAGGGGAGAGGGGACTCCCATAAATATCTCGTCAGCAGACTAACGACAGGAAAATTCCGAGCGGCGCAGGCGGCCACTGTGACTTTCGTTGTATCGCGACTCTCCGCATGGAAAGTCGCTTAGGAACAGCTGGAAGTCAGTCCTACGAAGAGCAGGAAGCTTTGTGACTGCACAGTGACTTGGAAGAGGAGGATATCATTGTCGGAAGAGATATGATGTAAGATAAGAGAATCTCGGATTTCTGTTTAGACGGGCTTACCGAAACAAAAGTATTTACTCGAATAATAATACTATTTCCGTCAAACATAATTTTTCATTTTCTAACTTAAACAGTCGTAAAATAATAAAGAAGAATTTTTATTCAGAATTTTTTTAAACAAATTTTATACAGATAGTTTTAAACAAATATTTTAAAACAAATATTTACCGACAAAAATAATAACGAGTTAAATACTTAGTTTTTTTCCAGAGGTTTTACGGCTCGTCGACATCGAGGTCATTAGAGCTTTAACACATTTGTGCAGGTAGGGAAACAGCAAATATTTAGGTGGTAGTAGTAGAAAGGATTCCTGAAATTATGACATACAGAAACACAAAGTGTTGATAATATTAAACAAGGGCTCTAATGACCTTGCCGTTGACAATTTATTAAATCTAACGTTGAATTTTTTTATCACAAATGTAATAAATAAATTGTTTTTGTTATAAATAATAAACGCACACATTCAGTTACACAGTCTTCAATCATGTTCTAAATGACAAGAAAAATCATTAACTATTCTGACACACTTCATTTGTAAGAGAAAATCAATTGGCGAGGAAGTCCATATTTGCTTATAGCGAATGTTCATTATTATGGGTCTACTCACGTGAATTTTGTGCTAATATTCTTTCTTAAATCGCTCGCTATCACATGAAAATGATTGTCCTTAATCCTAGTTGTAGGTAGTGGTTAGGTGAATAATATATTTTTTGAAACCATATTTTTTATTTTCTTGAGTAACACATCACATGTTGCATATAATTGAACTTCCTCATGTTTCAAATATATTTACTTCGCAACTCCTGTATATTCTTCAAAAAAACACGAGTCTAAAATCGAGTTTCCGACAAATATTGGACGTCTCACTGTGCCAAGCTGTATGTTAAGCATTACAGTGTCAAGGGGTCACTAAAGAAATATCAGTAATTTCAGAGCAGAATAGTGAATAATAGATATATTAATTCCACAAATAACTTTTTAAAAATTTGGCAGAGAGACACAAAGATAGACGTAACACAATAGAGACATTCAACATCTACTTAGCAAGCAAAAAGATGGAAAGATTACCCTCAAGGATCAACACGAAAGAGCTGAGCCTCAAATTGTATATCATGGAATACTAGAAACAGCGAGTGTGTGAGCAGAGAAGGGATGAGAAGAATCCTAGAAAGCGCGGTGGCCGCTCGAAACCAAACGAGACCCCAGGGAACAGAACCTGCAGAGGCGGCAAGCAGCAGTCCACATAATCACGGGAGGGGAAAGGCAACGCACTGCCACACAAGAGGATGTGTCCGCAGAAGGTGACCAAGAGTGAACGATGTCCCCAGTCCCCAGTCCCCAGTCCCCAGTCCCCAGTCCCCAGTCCCCAGTCCCCAGTCCCCAGTCCCC